>WELA01006070.1:303101-318940 GCA_009602735.1 Mesotaenium endlicherianum
CCCCATCTCACCCCACCCCATCCCACCCCTGTCTGCGCGCGGTGGTGTATGTCAGTCGGCAAACTCCAGCCGAAGTCTTCATCAGCTGAGATGGCTCCCGTTGAGGTGTTGCATGTTGATCCCTAACTACAGCCTGACACCTGGCGGCCTCTCGTGCTGGTACCTGGCAGCTACTCGCAGCGGCCCTTCGAGGACAATTTGCGCGTGGGCGTGGCCTGCCTGCGCATCGCCGACGGCAGCCAGGCCCCCGACAGCCCCTGCCGCTTCCTCATTGGACCAGCACCCCCCCCTTCCCCCCGCATGCCGCCCGAGAGCTCAGGCGCGGAGGAAGAGCTGGCAGACAAGCCAAAGTCCTACTCCTCCTCCTCCTCCTCAGCTGCAGCGGCCCCACAAGAAGAACACGCGCGCTGGCTGGGGGCCTTGGGGGGGGGGCATCCAAGCGTGTGCAATCTGAGCCCCGCCGAGATTGGGTGGGCCCCCAAGGCCAGCATGCTGGAGGTGGAGCTACTGCTCTGCTCGCCATCTGGCACGCATGGGAGCCGCGAGCTCGCAGACCTCTCCGTCAGAGCCAGCCAGGTGGCGGCCGTCTGCTTCCTGCCTACCATTGCTGCCCTGCAACGCTTCCTGCTGACGTCCAATCTGACCTCCATCTCACCATCCGGGCCTCCCCTGAATCTCACCCCTGCCCATAGTACTCCTGCCCCTGCCGCCCCCTCTAGCCTGAGCCTTCGGAGGGCGAACCTGGACCTGCCATCTGGCAGCTTGTCGGTGGGCCAGGCTGGCAAGCAGCAGCAACAGCAGCAGACGGCAGCGGGGGGGGCCACAAGGTTCTCGTCCAAGCTGGACCTTGCAGACTTTGCCGCCCACTTCTACAGCCGGGCCGCCAGAGTGGCGAGCGTGGTGGTGCCTGACGCCAACGCGGCGTTCAGGAGCAGCTCGCCGCCAGCTGGCGACGCTGGCGCTGACGTGGCGGCGTGGAGCCTGGAGGGCCGGCTCCTGGGCCTGCGTCTGCTGGGCTCCGCCGGCGCCACGGGGCCTGTGGGTGGCGACACCTGGGGCAACGCCAGCGGCGCTCAGCCCTCTGTGGTGCGCGTCCGCGCCTCCAAGCCACAGGCCAACAGGAGGCTGTCTGCTCAAAAGGGGGCCAGCAGCAGCAGCAGCAGAAGGGGCAGCGGAAGCCACGTGGAGCTGCGGGTGGAGGTGGAGCGCGCGCGCTGCGTGGTGGTGAGCAGCTACGTCTCGCAGCTCGTGGACTTCTTCGGGAGCTCGCACTGGCTGCCTGGGGCTGGCGCTGGGGCCGCCACAGTGCCAGGGGAGGGCAGCAGCTGCAGCATAGGCGACGGCGGGGGCGGAGGCGAGGACAGCGCCGTGATGGGGGGTATCTCGTCGTCCCTTGGGGCTGCAACCGCTGCTGCCGCCGCTGCTTTGGCTGCTGCTACTGGTGGTGCTACAGAGGATCCCAAGAATGGCAATGATGCACGTGTGCGGGGCGCTGAGGGTGCCGCTGCGCTTGAGGAGGAGAATGAGGAGGGGGAGGAAGATGAAGAAGAGGGGGAGGGGGGGGAGGAGGAGCCTGTTCACTTGGTCCTGGTGGTGACAGACTGCCAGGTGCTGGTGCCGCAGGGGCTGCAGCCCAACCAGCCATACGGGGACCTCTCCCTCCACTCTGCTTCTCTCGCCTTTCCCCGCCCCCCCCCGGCTTCACTAGGTGCGTCGAACCTGGCTACAGATTTAGGTGGCAATGGGCCAGGTTCAGAGCTCATATTCACCCCCTCTGGCAGCCCTTGCACACCTGGCAGCGGCAGAGGCAGTGCCGGCAGGCCGCCCAAGCTGCCTCTTGTGTCGGATGAGCGCCATGTCGTCAGTATCCGCCTGGCAGATGCCAGGCTGGCGCTCCGCGACATGCCTGTGGTGTCCACGTCAGCATCCGGGACGCCCTGTATGGAGAGGGTGGCAGTCCCGGTCATCAGGCCCTTCGATGCGACAGTCCAGGTGGCGCTCCGCCTTGATGATCTGTCAGCCTTGGTGATGGACCCCGATATTGTGGTGGTTTCTGTGGATGCTCCCCGCGCAGACTTCTGCTTCACAGGTGCCCCTCCTCCTTCTCCTCCTCCAGCCCTCCCTCTCCGTCCCTGGTCCCCTCCTGTTCCCTCCTCCGCCTCGCCTTGCCGAGGGTGTCATTGGCCTGCAGTCTTTGCCCAAGCTTAGCCAAGCGACATAACTTATCGTTCAAGTGCACCACAAGGCAGCCCATCGAAGGAGCAGCCGCTGCTACTCTTGCAACTGTGCTCCCCCACCCAGCGGCTTGGGGCACCCAGCTCTGCCAGCCTGAAACTCATCCATCTGCCCCCGTGTGCATCTCTACTGGCTGACGGAGCAATCCCAGACCCTCAGCGGAAATCGAAAGCTCTGCAGGGTGTGTGCATGTGTCACCTTTGGCTGGGCACGTACGGCAGCTTTGTCGGACGAACGCGTGCGCCCTCCCGCCGGTTGTGGCACTGTCGGAGGAGTGAGCGCATGCAGCTGACGCATGAGTCAAGTGCGTGTATCTGCCTGTGGGTCTCCCTCTCTCTGTGTGAGAGGGAGCAGGGGCAGCGCAGGCGCGGGAGGCGGACGTGGTCATCAGGGCCATTATGGGCAACCTGAGCAAGCTGCGCTTTGACCCGCGGCAGGAGGGCGAAGAGGAGCCCCCGGAGGAGCCCGAGGCGCCCTTCAAGCTGCGCATGCGCTTCGGGGAGCTCCGCGTGGCGATCGGGCACCAGAGGAGCTCTGGCCTGCCACTTGGCAGGGCGCCGGTGGCTGCGCTCCAGCTTGCCCGCGTGGCGCTCGACCTGTACGTCCAGGCTGGCGTATTTGGTGACCTGGCGCTCGGCTGGGGGGCTCTCCACCTGTGTTGCCTGCAGCACTACCAGGTCTCTGATGCTGCTCCTGCTCCCGCAGCCTGGGGTACAGAAGGCCCCCCCACAGCAGCAGCTGCTGCAACACCAGGAGTAGGAGCAGGAGAAGGGATGTATCATGCAAGGAAAGGCACCGGGGGTGAGAAGGAGACTCTGGCATTCAAAAGGACGAGGAGCGCGAGGGCGGAAGAGGAGGAGGAGGAGGAGGGTGCATGGAGGTTGAGCATGCATCCTCCTCCTCCTCCTCCTCCTCCTCCTCCTGCTGCTGCTGCTGTGGCGGTCGACGGAAGATGGGCTTTGTCCTCTGCTGCGGCGCCACCGCCGTGGGCAGACGGCAGCAGCGACGATGACAACGGGGTGGAGGTGCACTCATGCTCCGTCACGCTGCTCAGGCTGGACGCGCACGCGCCCACCCTCCTCGCGCACGCAGATGCCAGTGCCAGCGCCGCTACCACGCCCGACGTCTCTGTGAAGTGGACGGAGGGGGCTGCCGCTGTGGACCTGGAGGCGCGCGCGCGCCTGCTGGCGCCAACTGTCTGGGCATACCTGCGGCCGTGGGAGGACGTGCTTGAAGCGCTGGCGGCAGCGCTGCCCGCCCCCGATGACAGCCAGGGGGATGCTCCTCCTCCTCCTCCTCGTCCTCCTCCAGCGGCTGCTGCTGACCGCGGCGGCAGCTTAGAAATTGACGGCGCGCGCGCCCAATCGCCGCCAGGTGTCAGTGGCGGCAGGGGCCATGTGACGATCGTCGAGAGCCCCGACGCGGCAACAGGGTCCTCTGCTCTGATGAGAACGTCCTCATGCTCCTCCTCCTCCTCCTCCTCCTCTGCCTCCTCCTCCTCCTCCTCCTTGCCGCAGCCCGTCACGGGAGGAAGAGGCCACGGCTCTGAACTGGTGATGAGGAAGAGCAGCGTCATCATGCGGCAGTCGCAGATCACCGTGCCTGGCACGCTCTCGCTACTGGAGAGGCCGGTGGCGGACGAGCCTGCTGCTGCTGCTGCGGCTGCTCTCGCCAGGGGTGACGCCAAGGCCGCAGCGAGCGTGAAGCTCAATTTCAATGTCGCCCTTGATGTGCTGGCTGCAGAAATCATTGTGCCGGACTTTGGGCCGGACGGCGGACTGCTTGAGGAGGACGATGACGAGGAAACAGACAAGCAGGAGGAGGAGGAGGGGGAGGAGGGGGAGGACTTGGAGAGTCCGCGCAGCTGGCACATGAGCGGCCGCAGCGGCCACAGCGTCGGCGGCGACGGCAATTGGGACAGCTGTCACGAGCCCGGCAGCCCCGAGATGGTAAGGCACGGGGTCGGGCGCGGCGTGGGGGGTGAGGAGGAGGAGGAGGAGGAGGAGGAGGAGGAAGGGGCAAGTGGCGCGGCAAGGCGCGGCCGTGCGCGCGTT
Source organism: Mesotaenium endlicherianum (assembly GCA_009602735.1). Lineage (NCBI taxonomy): Eukaryota > Viridiplantae > Streptophyta > Zygnematophyceae > Zygnematales > Mesotaeniaceae > Mesotaenium > Mesotaenium endlicherianum. Next base: position 307,391 of record WELA01006070.1, read on the forward strand.
CGCGAGCGCGATGCCGCCGCGTGCTTCTACGCGCACATCCAGAGCCCCAGCGGCTCCTCGCGAGAGCGCCGCAACCCCGCAAGCTCGCGTTCGCGCTCGCGCGCGCCCGGCGGGCATCGCGAACCCCATCGTCACGACGCTGACGAGCACGAGGGGAGCCGCGCTCACGCTGGAGGCCGCCTGCGGGTGAGGAAGAGTCGGGCGTGCTTGGTGAGGCTGGACGCCGCCAGCGTGGCGGCGCAGGGGGGCTGGGACGACGAGGCGCTGGAGGCCCACGGGGCGGCCAGCCTCAGCCAGGGCCAGGTGCTCCTAGAGGAGACGCTCTCGGGGGAGGATAGGCACGGCCGCACCCACACCCGGCACGCGCACGCGCACGCGCACACGCACAGCCTGCCCCTCCTGAAGGTGGCGGGGGTCACGCTCGAGGGGAGCGTTGGCAGCGAGACAGGCTCCAGTGCAGGTGCGGGAACGGTCGCTGGGGCAGCGGCGCCCGCTGCTGCTGCTGTTGCTGCTTTGCGCAAGTCGGGTGCGGGCGCAGGGGCAGGGGCAGGGGCGGCCGTGCATGGCAGCGGGCCCGTGGCCAGGACAGGTGTCAGAGCCGCAGCGCGCGTCGCCAGCGTGGACGTGTGGTGCTCGTACCAGATTCTGCACTTCCTGCACCACTTCTGCTGGGAACAGCAGGCGCCACAGCTGCAGCAGCCGCAGTTGCAGCCACAGCAGCAGGGCTCGCTGGAGCCTGCAGCTGCTGGCAGCACAGGGGTGGAGTTCCTGGGCAGCGTGGGCGTGGCCAAGGCCTCTGTGCTCGTCACTGACGGCCGCGTATGTCCGCCTCTTGCCCCCATTGTCCCCCTCGGCCCCTTTTCTTGTGCCTGCTCCAGGAATCTCATGTGTGTGTGCGTGCGTGCGTGCAGTCATTCTCAGAGCAGTGTGTTGCATGGCAGGAGCTGCACCACTAGCGCCCACGCAGTGGTGCATGCACGCTGCACTCCAGAGTCCAGACAGTATCTGGAGTGCTCCTGCGAGTGGGTGATGCCAAGGAAAGGGCCTTCGGCGACGACCTGTCCCCTCCTCCTCGTCCTCCACCTCCGACTCTGCACCTTGCATCCCCGCCTGTTTGACATGTTGCTCGTCCTCTCACGGCGGCCATGCACGGGTGGGGGGGGGGGCGGGGGTGCTGGGATGGATGGGCGGCAGTGGAACTTCAACGCGCCCATCATGGAGCTTCTGCTCGCGGACTGCGACGCGCGCTTCGCCAAGAGCCTTGAGCAGGTGTCGCTCGAGACTTCCGTCAAGCTGGACGCCAACTACTACAACATCGGGAAGGTGCGCCCCACTGCCCCACTGCCTGGCTGGCGGGTTGGCTGGCGGGCGGGCGGGCGGGCGGGCGGGCTGATTGATTGGCTGACTGACTGGTCAACCCAGTGGGAGTGCGACAGCCCAGTGCTGGTGTTGAGCTGCTCGGTTGCCTGCACCTCCATTCTCACTTGGACGCTTTGGCAACCTCACGGTGCCGGATGGTCACGTCTGCCTCTGTGAGTGGGAATGGAAGGTGGGGAGGTTGCAAGCTATCTCTGTCAGCTCTCTAACCCCTCTTTAGTGACCAAATCTCGTGTACTTTGCCACATATAAAGAGTGTGTGTGTGTGTGTGCGTGTGCGCGCATGTGTTGTGTATTTTTGCTGGTGGCAGGTGGTGTGGGAGCCGGTGGTGGAGCCGTGGCAGGTGAGCGGCAGCTACAGCGCTGCCAGCTGTCAGGGCCCGCCGGGTGCCCCCCAGGTGCGTCATCGGCTGGAGATAGCCTCTGCCCAGGAGCTCAACGTGAACGTAACTGAAGCTCTGGCTCAGGTACATGCGATCCCCCCCCCCCTCTCCCCCGGCCCCATTCACCAAGCACCGGAAGAGGAGGTGGGAGACCAGGGCATCTCTGCTTGCTCGGAGCGGCTGCTGGCTCTTGTCGCGCACGCTAGCTTTTTTCCACAGGCATTGCGCTTGTTTTCTGTCATGTGCAGCCAGCCGCGAGCCTAATGGCGATGCAAGGTTGTGCATCTTATCTTGCCCCCAGACGAGGCGGGGCCGGGAAGGGGATTCGGGGTGATCAGGGGCAGGGGTCGGGGCCGGGGTTGGGGTGAAAGTCGTGGCTGCAAGGTAGAGAGGGGCCATCACCCGCCGGTGCTAGACGTGTCTCTGCATGCATCTCAAGGCTCCTGCACGCCTGTGTGCCTGTGCGCGTGTGCGGCGTGTGTGCATGTGTGCACGTGTGCTTGTTTATGAACCCCGGCGGCAAGCGGGCGCGCGCAGGCGGTGGTGCGGCTGAAGGAGATGGTGCAAGACAGCCAGCAGGAGGTGGCCGACGTCGCCTTTGACGGCAACGATGCCGTCTCCGTCTATGGCGCCGCCGCAGGCCATCAAGGAGGCGGCGGCGGGGGCCGCAAGGAGGGCCAGGGCAGCGCCTGGCGATACGCGCCCTACTGGCTGCACAACAGCACGGGCGTGCCCTGCACCTTCTGGCTCATCACGCAGAGCTTGGGCGGTAGCGGCGCCGCCCATCACAGGGAGGGGGGGGGTGAAGGGGAGGGCAATGTGCACGCACACATGCGCGCACGCACGCAGGCGCGCGGCGTGAGGGGGGGGCTGGCGGGGGAGGGCCAGACGGTGGGACCGGGGCAGAGCGTGCCGCTGTATGTGGAGGAGAGGGTGGAAGACCTCTCGCGGAGGCGGAGGGGCGGCGGCAGCAGCGGCAGCGGCAGTGGCAGTGGCGGCAGCAAGTTTGCGGTTCCTGATGAGGCGGGCGGCGGCGGCAGCTGCGAGGATGCGGCAGCAGCCGCGACGGGGGCTGGCGGGGATCACGCGCTGATGCCCCACCACATGGTGTGCTTCCAGCTGGCGGGCATGGCTGTCCCCTCGCCCCCCACCTCCATCGATCTTGTGGGCTCGCGGATTTACACGGCCTCCTTGTTCGGCAGCGGCAGCGGCAGCAGTGGCAGCAGCAGGGGGCTTGCGGGCCTGGTGGCGCCTGCAGGGGGCGCAGGGGTGGGGGCAGGGCCAGGGCCAGGGGGGGAGGAGGCGTACGAGGCGCAGGTGATCTGTGAGGTCAGCATGGAGCAGTACAGCAAGCGCGTCACGCTCAAGTCTGTGGTGAGCTCCCTCTGTCTCTCTCTCCCTCCCTCCACCCCTGCCTGCCTGCCTGCCTGCCTGCCTGCCTGCCTGGGCGTCCGTGCGCGCTTTTGTGGGTGGGTGGGTGGGCGGGTGTCTCTCGTTTAAAATACACCCATTCATGTACAAAGTAGTGCTTGCGTAGCAGCCACGATAATCTCAATCATGAATGAACAACCCTCTGGCTTAAGCCAGGAGAGAGCGCGCATCTGGCAAACTTGCCTGGCTGCCCCTTCCAGAGGCCACCCTGTCACTGACGCACACGCATTCGTTGCTCTCTGGCACGCGTGCGCCAGGTGTCACTGATAAACAACAGCGCTGTCCCGCTGGAGATTCGCTTCGACATCCCATCCACCGCGTCGCCTTCATCGCCCAAGGTTCCACTCACTCCTCCCCCCTCCTCCTTTGTCGCCCGGTCCCGCCAAACGCACACAAGGTACCCTTATGGCCTGGACTTGGGAATCAAGCGTCGATGGGCGAAGGAAATGCTATCTGCCATTGGCAATGTGAACCCTAGCCCTCAAATGTAGCTGGGCACGTGCTCGGACACATTCATGCCAGTCCTCTCAGAAGCAGAGCAGCGCACTGGGCAGTCACTAGGTGCTGGGGAGGACGGGCCTTACGCCTCCTTTGCCTGCAGGAGCAGCTGCCCTTCCCCAACCCCCGACCCAGAAATAAAAATGCGTGTGAACATTTTAGCAGTCGGGACCACTCGATGCGTGGTCCGAAGGTCCTCGAGCACTCTTCTTACGCCGCTCAGGACAGTTTGTACGAGGATGATGATGATGATGGATAGCTATCGGGCACTCAGCTGGCGGTGCGAGTGGTGCGACTGCTTGCCACGTGGCAGGTGCTGGAGCCGGTGCTGGCCGGGCAGTCGGTGGCGCTACCGCTTCACTTTTCCGCCACAGGCAGCATGCAGTGGCGCCCGTGTGGCGGCGCATACTTGTGGAGCGAGCGCCTGCACTTGCCAGCTGTCTCTGGCAGGGGCCCCGACGCGCCGCCGGCGCCGCCAGGTGGCAGCGGAGGGAAGCAGCAGCAACAGCACTATCAGCAGCACTTGACGCTGACGTGCCCGCCCGCGCTGCCCCAGAGTGCGCCCTTCCACATGTGCGTGAGCATGGCGCGCACGCCCGTGCCCGCTCTGCAGGACCTGCGCGATGGCGATGACAGCAACGCGCCCACCCTCGCCAGCTGGACGTGAGTGCCCTGTTCTTCTGCCTCACTCACCTGCTCACACTCTCTCTGTCTCTCTTGCTGCGAGTGCCTGCATCAGAAGTGTGGTGCCTAGGGGTATCAGGCTCTCCTTCTTCGGGATGCAATGCTGAGACCACCCGCTATGCTAGACTCCGCCTCCTGGTGACCCGCAGGTCACAGCCTAAGCCCTCCCCCCTCTTCCCGCCAAGACCTGCCGGGATTTGTTGGATGCACGCCTGGCTGCGCCGCTTTCGGCCTCTTCTCACTGCTACTGACATTGTATGCAAATTTTGGTCCCTGCGGTGTTGCACGCTTGCTGTGGGCAGTGGCGTTGGCGGGGGCGCGCAGAGCCCAAAGCAACAGGGCGGCCGACAGGTGGCAGGCGGCAGCAGGCACGGCGACAAGGCCACGTGGCACATCACCATTGGAGCGCCCCTGGTGGTGGAGAACCTGCTGCCCGTGCCCACTCGCGCGGCCATCCAGAGGAAGATTGACAAGCAGAGCGCGACAACCGCTGCTGCAGCGCCGCTCGAATACTTCATCCCCGAGGTTCCTCCTGCCCCTCCTCCCCCCGCCTCCCCACTTCTTACATGCGCCTTTGCACACATGTGCCCACGAAGACTCATACACAGACACACACACACACACGAAGACACATACACACGCGCGTGCATGCGCGCACGCACACGCGTATTTGCACGCATTGTAGGTGCATCAGCTTTGCGGGCGACCCCGGCCCCGCACGCACACGTACCTGCGCTGGCTGCACAGCAGTTCTGGGTGTGTGGCCCCAGCATCGAGGCTGGCACCTCGCTTGGCCGCCTGTGGGGGGGCCTCATCCTGGCTAAGGTTGCCTTTCTCCTTCTCCCATGGCGCATATGTGTGTGTGTGTGTGCGCGTGTGTGTGTGTGCGCGCGTGTGTATGATGGCAGGGGGGCTACGTGGATGTCCACGAAGTGGACACCTGCGACGACCTGCTGTTCACGTTTGAGCCTCAGGGCTACTCAGAGGGGGGCCCTGTGGCCCTTCCGGGAGCGCCCCTTGTGGGGGGCCGCCCACCCGCTTCCGCGCCCGCGCCTGCCCCCTTGCCAGCGCGCCGAGATGTGGAGCATATTGATGTCTCTCCCAAAGCTAGTACGGGTAAGCAGAGCTACCATGTGCCGCCGCCTGTGTGGCTCTTGTTGTTGTTGTTGTCCTGCTATGCTGTGCCGCTCCCCCAGGCACTTTCTACTTCCCCCACACACCCAGCCCCCCTCCGCCCTCCCCCCGAGCGCACCCCGCCCACTCCGGGATAGTTTGTCACGTGCTTGGAGCAAGCACCACCCCCATTCTGGGTTTCTGCAGCTTCTCCTAGACAGGCATAGCAATGGCTCTGGACTGAGCAAGCGCGCGCCAGGCCGAGGCGCTTGCGAGGAGGAGGAGGAGGAGGAGGAGGAGGAGGAGGGCATGCACGCCAGGCATGCCCGCCGTATTGTACGGACTCTGTTCCCGTGGGATGCGCTGCCTAAACGTCCGTGCCTGCTCCTCCTGGTGGTGGGCATTGGCCTGCAGGGATTGCCTGGGTGTACGTGTTGCTGATGGTGGATGTCTCTGACCAATGTCTCGCCTCCCTCTTTCCCTCCCTCCCTCCCTCTGGCCTCGGGGGCTCCACAGGCGCGGGGGTGAGGCTGGAGGTGGACAGGGGGGTGACGCACGCATCGGGCGCGCGCAGAGTGGGCGTGTCGTGCCCCTTCTGGCTCTACAACACCACGGCCTTCCACCTGCTGGTGCGCCCCGCCGACAGCACTTCCTTCTCCTCCAGCAAGCACACATACCTGGCTCCCCTGCCGCCCAGCCTGAGGCCCGGCAGCCCCGTGACAGAGGACCTGCGCGGATTGGACGAGAGCTACCGGCGCCACCACGAGGAGGGGGGCCTCCGGGGCGTGCTGGTGCCGGACGCAGGCGTGTTCCAGCGTGCCTCGTCCTTCCGCCAGCTGGCAGGCATCGCCTCGCCGCCGTCGTCGGAGGGTGGTCGACCAGGAGCGCAGCCACAGGAGCAGCAGCAGCAGCAGCAGGGGCGGTCACTTGGCGCCTCACGGTCTCATGGTCGCACAGGCGGCGGCGGCGGCGCTGACAAGCGGTCCAGAGTCTCCCCCTCCAAGAGGACACCTGGCGGCAGCAGTGGCAGCCCGCGCTGGCTGACATACACGGCGTCCGACTCTGACCTGGAGGCCCTGGGGGGCCGCAGAGAGAGACAGGGCGCAGAATCTGCGGGGGGGAAGGCACCAGCAGGGGGTGCGGGGGGCGATCTCAGGCCGGGCGAAGGGCATTTGCACCACCAACATCACCATCACCATCACCACCACCACCACCAACACCACCACGAGCACACAACAGCTGGCGGCACGCAGCAGCGGGCGGGGAAGCGCTTGACAAACTCCTGGAGCGTCCCGATGCTCCACCTCGACGGCGGCGCTGCCAGCGGTGCCGGCGGCAGCCACCAGCAGAGCACGGGCAGCGGCGGCGTAGGAGGGCCGCCGTTGCCGCGCAGCGGCTCGCGGCGCTCTCGGGGCTCCTCCTCGTGGGAGCACCTGCCGGGCCTGGGCTTGCATCCCCACCCCCACGAGGAGGCGGCGGCGGCGGCGGAGCCTTGCCTGTTCTCGCAGGCGGAGCTGCTGCCGTCGTCGGGCCTCGACTCCTCTGAGGCGCGCGTCCGCATCCAGATCGTCACCTCCGATCCGGCAGCTGCCGCAGCAGCGACTGCTACGGCAGCTGTGGCGGCGGGGCAGCAGCCGCAGCAGCAGAAAGAGCAGGAGCAGGGGGGCAGGTATCGCGCGGCGGGGGGGCCGGGGAGCAGCGACAGGGCTGTCTCCTCATCGGCGTGGTCCGACGCCTTCCCCCTGGAGCCCCCGGGGGGAGTGGCGGTGCTGACCATCCCCTGGCCCAACAGCCGGCGCCTGTTTGTGCTGGCCGTGTCCGCCGCGCGTACCGAGGGCGCCTCTGAGTCGCTCTCCAAGACCCTCACCGTCAGGCCCAGGTATGAACTTCCCCCCACTCCTTCCCCCCCTCACCTCCCCGCCATTCCCCGCCCGTCGCCCCACCTTCCACGTCTAACGCCCATCTCCGCCCACACGTGCGCCTGCGCCCGCCAGCTGGCTCGCCTTGCAGCAGCTACCAGCAGCTACCGTAGGCCTTCGCAGAGGCATGGGCGTGCCGGGCAATGGACAGAGTGCAAGAGGGGGAGGAGGAGGTGTGAGGGGCCAGCTGTGGGGCATGGCTGCCATCCTAACTGCTGCTGCTACTACTGGGGCGAAAGAGAAGAACTTTTGCCTCGTTCTCGCCCTTGATGCTCGTTGTATGCCATACAGTAGCAGCAGAGACGGCTGTGCAGCGGCCGCTCTTTGGGGTTGCTCCTGTCGGTTGTGTCTGCCAGCCTAAGCCCAAAGCGTGCGTGTGTGCGTGCATCCCTCCCTTTGTGGCGCTTGCGTTTCTAGTCCACAGGGTGGGTGAATGCCTTGTCTGTCTGTCAATTGTCTGTGGGTCGGCCGGGGCTTGTGGCTGATGAGCTGAGGGCAGGAAGGGGTGTGCGTATGTTGGCTGCTGCTGGGGTGCCACCGCCACTCCCCTCCCTTGACGGCCGACTACACGCTGCCCCCGCCCCGCCAACGCCCCATCCCTCCTTGCGTCTCCTGACTGACTTTGGGCAAATGGTGCGAGTGCGTGTGCTGGCGGCCCCTCAGGTATGTGCTGGCGAGCGCCCTGCGGGAGGAGATCTGCTACAAGCAGCAGGGCACTGATGCTTTTGACACGCTGCCACCTGGCCACCATATGGCTGTCCACTGGGCAGACCGCGAGCGGTGCGTATCTGAGAGAGCCCAGCAGGCGAGGGAGAGGACTGTGATGTGTGTGTGTGTGTGTGTGCGTGCGTCACATGCATGACGTGTACGGCGTGTGTTTTAATACTGTTACGATTGCTCTGTCTGCTGAGCACTAGACTCCTCCTTGTTGCTGCTTGGTTCTGTTTTCAACGACAAGCGTTGCGACATCGCACTACTGATTGTATGCGTGTGTGTGTGTGCGCGCCTGTGTGTTGGCATCTGTACGTTTCTCTCCGTGTGCGTCCGTGAATGCATATCGGTACTTTCAGGTGCATGTATGCGTGCATCGTTCATTGCATTTGGTGCATCACAGTGGTGCAGATCTAGCCGTACCGCTTTATATGTCGCACGTGCACAACTGGCGCATGCGCTCACTCCCCACCCCGCTTTTAGCCGCCCCCCGCCCCCCCCTCCCTCGGCCCCCGCCTCGGTGCCATCCTAACATTTCTCGGTGCGCGTGCCTGTGCGTGCGTGGGTGCACGCGGTGGTGCCGGGTGTCGGGATGCTACTGCTGCTGTTGCTGCCGCTGCTTGTGGGGGTGCAGGAACTTCCTGATCTGCGTGCGGCTGAACGAGCACGGGTGGGACTGGTCGGGCGGGTTCGCGCCGGACCACCTGGGCGACACGCAGGTGAAGCTGCGGAACCACGTGACGGGCGCCATGCGCATCGTGCGCGTTGACGTCAGCACGCCGCAGCCGGGCCAGGCGGGTGCGGGGCTGGGCGACAGCGGGCGCGGCTGCGGCACGTGCCTGCTGCTGCTCTCTGACGACACCACGGGCTTCGTGCCCTACCGCATCGACAATTTCTCCAAGGAGGTCGGTGCGGGCGCGCGCGCATGCGCACGCAAAGTCTGTGGAGCCCTGCGATGCTGTGTGTGAATGTGATTGGTTGTTTTGCCCATCCGTTTTCACGCACAGGATCAGTCACCTACGCGCGCGCGCACGCGTGTGTGAGTGTTTGTGTGTGGGTGTGTGTGTGTCTGTGCGCGCGCTCACGCTTGCTCTTTGGAGCTCCCAGCACCCAGCATAGCGGCAAGTGTGGTGCGTGTGCGTCCTCTCTGAGAAGGAGAAAGGTGCAAGGTGCAAGGTGCAAGGTGGTGCTCCAACATCGTCGTTGTGAGCAAGGAGAACCTCAGAGAAAGCTTGCTCAGGCCGCGTTGGGCTCCACTTAATCGGCCGAAGGACCAGCTGGCTTGCAGAAGCAGCACCCAGCTATGGTGGCTCGCGTGCGGAAAGCAAGCGGCGTACTGACACCTGTCAGGATGCGAGTGCGCGCCCGTGTGTGTGTGGGTGCGTGTGCATGTGCGTGTGCGTCACGCGGTGCCCAGATGATACGGTTTCACCAGCAGTACTGCGAGAGCTCGGAGGAGAGCCTGCGGCCGTACAGCACGTGCGACTACGCGTGGGACGAGCCCTGCCTGCCTCACCGCCTCGTCATTTCGGTAACACCCCTTTGCCCCTTCCCTTCCCCCCTCCACCGTCCCTCCCTCGCCCTTTTGCTGATGTCTTGTTTCCTCATACACTTACTGTTCTTGTTTTCGTCCGTGACTTCGTCTCGGCGTCAATCAGTCACAGCTCCAGTCTCAGTTTAGTTTCACGATGTGACTGGCCCTATTGGAAGCGTGTGTGTATGTGTGTGTGTGTGTGTGTGTGTGTGTATGTGCGCGCGCGCATGCGAGTGCGTGTGAGCAAGCCCTGCCCTACACCCTCTCTGTGGGTGCCGCAAGCTCTGTTCTGGGAGTCCAACCACTAAGGCAGACTGGGCCAGTCGAGTGCCCATCACACGCCAAGCTCTCTGCAGCGGCTAGCTGACGGCCCCCACAACGCCTGCAGCAAACCCGTCGTGCCGTTCATAGGCTAGGGGTCTTGGGCACACGTGGCATGCAACCGGCTGCTTAGTTCACACGCCGTGTTTCTTTTCCAGCCCACTTCTGATGGGGACTCTGCCGGGGCATGCATGGATGCATGCCATGTGCGTGTGCGCGGCAGGTGCCGGGCGCGGGAGGGTCCATCGGGACGTTTCGGCTGGACGAGGTGAAGAACTTCGCGCCCGTCGTCCTCGCCGCCACCGCTCTTGTAAGCACCAAGGATGAGCGACGCTCTGCTCTCCCCTGCTCTGCTCCCGTCAAGAGAGCTTCCTGGCCTGTTCTGACTTGCCCTGACCTACTCGACCTACTCTCTGAGTGTCTAACTTAATCATACCAACTCTGTCCCACTTCGACCTGCTCCGTCTCTCTATGATCTGCTCTGACCTCTTCTGACCTTCTCTGACCTGCTCTGACCCCTCTGGCCTACTTGGGCTGATGCTCTGGATTCGCCTAATGGCCCCATCGGAGGCCAGCAGTGTGACAGACGCCTGGAGCTCCTCTGTAGCGCTCTTTGATCCCATGAGAGGCGCGCATGTCTGCGTAACCGCGCCAGTGTGGGCGACACCAGGCACTCATCTGTCAGTGCCATTTGGCTCGGCTTGTCCCAAGCCATTCATCCGCAGTTGCCTGCAGGGCCGAGGAGTTTCATGAAATTTGAGAGAGGCTTGTCTTCCTCCCTGAGCTTGCAGATGTGGGGGGGATGTTGTTGCAGCGGCCGGAGCGGCGGCTGCAGGTGGCGGTGCGCCCGGAGGGCCCCAAGCGCGTACGCCCCTCACTCCTCCCGCCCCCCCATCGTGCCTGTTCTCTCTGTTCCGGCCGTTGCCATTGCCCTTGCCCTCTGTACGTGAGAGAGAAGAGCCTGCTGATGACACCAAGGTCAGCTCCGTCTTGGCTAGGGGCCACAAAGGAGGGGCAGCTAGTGCATCTTTCCGGTGCAGGCGAACACCCACAGGCCCTTCTTGTCGCTCTTCTGGCACTGCTTGGAGCTCTCCCGTGCTCCTCTGCATAGGGAGTGAGTGCCACCTGGCAGAAGGGCGACGACGACCACGTGGAGTAGCCGTCAAAACATTCGTTACCCGTGGCATCAAATAAGCGTCTAAAATGCCTGGCAGCCAAAGGCAAATGACTCTTGCCCTCACCCCCATGGAGACATGCATGCACCCACACACACACGCGCGTGCGTGCACAGACACAGGCTCACGCACACCCACTACCCCCTAGGGAGCAGGGCAGCTGAGCTGAAGCTGGAGTGCGCCCCTGCAGGTGCTGAGTGTGATCGACGTGGACATGCACTCGTGGGAGAGCACGGAGAGCGCCGCCAGCGAAGCGGCCCGCGGCGGGGGGGACCACGCGCTGGGAGCCGCCGCCAGCACCCCCGCCACGCTGGCGGGCGTGGAGGTGGAACTTGCGCTCAAGCTCGCGTATGTCGGCGTCTCGCTCGTCGATTCCACCCCGCAGGTGTGTTCCGCCCCCCCCC
>WELA01006070.1:330681-358907 GCA_009602735.1 Mesotaenium endlicherianum
TGAGAGAGAGAGAGAGAGAGAGAGAGAGAGAGAGAGAGAGAGAGAGAGAGAGAGAGAGAGAGCGCGTAGTTTATAGAATTAGTGCTTGTGAGAGTTGCACTCACAATGACTCTTGCAGGTATTTTTACCTGTTCAACATGAGGCACTTGAGTGCTTCGAGTCACCACCTAGGGCACCGTCATGTCAACAAAAACGGTCAAATGGCATTTGACCAAATGCTCAAAATCATGTCGTGTGGCAATTTTGAGACTTTTGACGAATCGTAACGAACCGTTTCGCGTCGAATTGGCGTAGTCGCGTCCTCTGAATAGACGCGATTGTTCGTCTTCATGTCTTAGTTTCTTTCGAATAGACGTGAATAATCGCGGTCATGTCTTCTTGATGTTTTCAATAGACGTGACCGTTCGTCGTGCGCACATGCTTTCGTCATGACCGAGTAGTTGTCATAACTACTTCGCCAATTGGTTAGGTGTGATCGTCTCAAACGAGAGGTCGCGGGTTCGAATCCGCATGGATGCAAAGTAACTTTGCATAATCATTTCGTTTGAGTTTTACGACTTCGTTCGATTTAACAACTCGTCTGTAATCTAAAGTTGGTGATTGTGCATTATCCGATAATGACCATCTAGATAATCTTATCAATCCATATTTGATTAGGTTATCATCTCATAATTAGTCAAAGAATTTGATGAATAATTATATCGTACTGTTGCGAAGTAGTGAAATTACTTTATGACGCTTTTTGCAATAGCATCTTGGTCGTTTCGCTAATCGACCACGAATTAGTTGGCACACGCGTGTGGCTATTAATTGACCAAGATGCAATCATTTATCAAATCATATATTGATAATTAACGTAACGTATTTTAGGCAATTGGGAAAACGTCCCAAATACGCCTGAAATAGCTTGGAGCATTACAATGTCGACATTTTAGACTCACCGCGCTTAGTTTTGAGACAATCTATGTCTATTTTCTTGTTGTTTGTCTTTAATCAATATCTTCCCTTTTTTGTATCCGCCTCACCCAATATTTGTAGCGACCAATTCATTCCCCACCCAAAAATAATCATTCCAGACCATTTCTCAGGCAATTGCTAGTGATTGCTTAGGAATCTTAGCTCAATACAGGCCAAGTCCCTGGACGTGTTTCAATGTGTGAGCACAGCCGTATAAATTGTAATGTCATTGTAGCAATACAAATAAAAGCAACTCGAGGTACTTCAGTTACGTATTTGCTTGGTAGTTATGAGATTTTTAACATCACTTTGCGAGCGCTTGTAAACATTACAGAAGAATTCAACTTAAGGTACTTTAATCACGAATCTTGTAATAAAAATTAAACCAATACATGCACGCTTCGTCAGCTAGTTGCTACACTTTTCTTACCTACAAGTACGTACATCCCAGACACTTATGTTGCGCCGCTGCAAACAGTAAAGAGTGTGGCTTACAAGATTGAAAAGATCATTGTACCGTGGACTAGACCTCTTAGCACCCTTGTAATTAAAGAGATGCAAATTTTGGTAGCATGGCAAAAAACAAAACAAGACTTTTACGTTTTTTGATAGCGTATTTAAATTATGCTAAGAATATATAAAAATACATGGTGTTATAAGTCGCTCACAAACTATTAGATGACTATTTTACAAGTTTGCACACTGAATGCTTTGAAAACATACAACCAACAAAGACATGGCTTCTACAAGTTACCATGGCTAGATGAAAGGAGCAGAGTGCCCTAGTGGAAGCGTAGTTACTCGCGAGGAAGAGAACTAGTTGCTATCATGCTAAAGAGTGCAGCGGCATATCACTAAGAAAGCTTAGAAAAATTACTTGACATTTTGACTAGCAAAAACCTGCTCAAAAATGATGTAGGATGAAAGGCCTTGTCATTACAAACTCGTATAAATTTACAGAAATGAAAACTGATAAGAAACAAAGAAGTTATGTCTATTTATAATTTTATGCCCAAGTGCTCCTCTCTAGGTGGAAGCTACGGAACCTCCTAAACATTTGTCAGTTTTTCCGTTCCTGAATATTCGTGAGTATGCCAAATTAGTCTCATCTGACGTGTCGGGTCGAATTGACGTCCACATACATGCATCGACATTACTAGAATATTGTATCTTAGGAGCGCTAGGCTAAACCGAAACTTCTAGGTAAATCGACCTAGTCGGCACTCCGCGTCAACCAAACTTACGTGAAGGTTCAAGTTCACTCTAACGGGCCAGATCGCTTGACGCTGTCGGTCAATCCGACGGTCGCGCTCACCGCAAATTACGGACAGTCGTCAACCGACCTCAAAACTAATTAAACTTCGGAAATCCATTAGTCTCTCGAGTCTCAATACTTGACCAAAATCGATGAAGTTTATATCAAAATGACCACAAAAATAAACTCTACACTACTATGCAATCAAATTATACTCTCAAGGAGCTCAAAAATGCACTTTATAGACCTATGACCTTACACCAACTAGAGTTGTCCAGATTATCTAAAAATGTTGTTCAAAATTATCTAATACATGAAGAGAAAACAACATATTGATTCATTCAAATCAATGTGTGATACTAGTTTATTTTTGCATCAATTTTGGGTAAGATTCGTCCACCATTTACGTTCTAAATGCTTGTGTTTTAATGGTCTATGTATTGTGCTTAGATATACCGTGATAAGCCAATAATTCTATGCGAAAACCAATTGCATTCTCTTCTACATATGTTTAAGATAGCCTGCCCCCAACAATTATAATATGTGAAGTCCTCCATTGTAGCCCGCCGATGGCATTGTGTAAGTGATCAAGTGAAGTAAAAGCAGCATATTTATTCCTACTATGTTTCAGGTTTCACTTGTGTCTTCTTGAAGTGCATTCAAATTGTATCAACCACCTTATAGCCCCACTCCATAGTTGTAATAAGTAAAATCACAATTATCACTCTCATGCAAGGGCAGTTGTCATCAACATGTTCTTTGCTATCCACGATCTTTTTGGGCCATACCTCATTAATGATTTCATTTATAGTATGCAATGTTGTAAATGGTGCTGACAAATCTCCTACAAGTTTACCACATAATCTTCCCTCTTTTGCATATTTTAAAAAATTTCTTATTGGTATGCATTGCTATCTTGCATTTTCATGCATGTTTAAATTTAATTGTGGCAAAGCTTGCTAATACATAGTGGGGAGGAGGACTTACACTTGAGATTCGTACGTCTTAGTTATCACGTCACGACCACCAAGATTCGTTTTTCACGCGCATTTGCAATTTAATGAATCACATCATTCACATTTGCGATCTCTTGAAGGAGTTGGAGATGGTAGAAATACTTATTTGGATGCATGGTTGAAACGAGGTTTATTGACTTAAGAGGATAGACCATACCTCCTCTAATTTACTTCTTGTATTGAGTTACGGGCGAGAAGGTGTGACCGTGATGATAGAATAATAAAAAGTATTTCTAATTTACACCAATTGACCATAATTGTCATGTATGAGAGTTGACCGACATCCTGACCAACTTGAAAGCAATTCAAAGGACATCCTTGTCAACATGTTTGGAGAGGTGATAGCAGGCAGTAGTGTCATGTTCATGTGGGCTAAGATTGCTATCACATAGAAAATTTGATGTCATGTTGATTCATCACGATTTATGCCACCAGGCACCAAAGGGTTTAAGACGTAATCTAAGCATTATCGCGGTTTCAAGTTGCTAATCCGGCTCTGCTTGCTATGATAATACAACACGATTACGCTTCAAAAATCTAGTGCTCGACGTATGAGTCCCGTGAATCTAAGGGCTTTGAGGAAAGATTAGGAAGTAAATCGAGTTTCTCGAGTGGCACGAGGCCGATGTGAAATGGGCACGCCTGATATCAACTGATGCGCACGGCTGGGCACTAAACCAGGGAAAGAGCTGCATCGATAACGTGTCGAGTGCAGTCGAGTGCTGTTGAGCTTGTGTTCAACGATTGACACAAGTTTGGGCTTCCATTTGCTCTCATTTGTTGTCACTAACGTAATTCAGAAGCAGCCAAAAAGAGTTCACTCAAAAAATGTGAAATGTTGTCGTTTGACAATCTGGACGAATGTGGACTCAAAGCGACAGGCTGGAAGTTGTAGTCGAGGAGTGAGTCTGTTAAGGCCAAGTCAGATCCGAGCGACGACGACCGGAGCGACGGAGCGATCTGGAGAGATTCAATCGCAACAGCTGACAGTCCCTGAGATGCATGCTTAGCTGCCACTCTGTTGATATTCAGACAACTTCTGGCTTGCTCTTGTTTTAGATACCGACAAAAAACGAGGGCGCAATTTACTGGCAAGACCACGCCCAGACAACAAGGAGTGCCGACTTCCGCATGTGAAAAATGACTGAATATGACCAGCAGGTTGCAACCTGGAAATTTTGCGCGTCCCAGCGAGGCAAAAGCTCATAGGAGATGACGAATCGCAACGAATTATGATTCTTGACGGCTTTGATTGGTGCTGAAGATAGCGAGCGCGTGATTAAGGAGCTAGAGATGGCAGGCCTCTTGGCAAACTGTAATCGGGTTTAATGTTGCTGATGCTTGCGGACGAAATTTATTCGCGTATGATTCTGCCCATGCGCCGCAGTTACGGGCGGCACATACGTGTGCCACGCCAGCCGATATATGAGATCGCGGTCGTGTCGGTGGCAGTTGGACCACCTTCATTATTTCAACCCGAATGTGCCGTACAGGATGCCAATCTTAGCCAATCTGCACTGATCTGCACATTTCTGCACAAAATTGACTCTTGCGGTGCATTCATGACACTTCGGAACAAGTCAAACACCAGGGCCCTTTCATTTACAAGTTGCTCCAATCACTGAAGATAAGGAGCTACATAAATCAGCACAGGAGCCCATCGTAGTCTTTAGTAAATCACTCCCAATAAAATTGCTGAAAATTGTCCAGCTTCTGCACAACATTGACTAGTACAATAAGGGATTCCTCTTGAACTGCTGCAATTGGAGCGCCCATAACAGGTCTTAGGGATTAGTCAAACAATACAATGACTCGGTCACCGTGTTGTGAAAAGTCAGGACTAAAGAAGGGACCATGGACGCCAGAAGAGGATGAGAAGCTGGTTGCTTATATTAACGAGAACGGCGAGGGAAACTGGAGTTCTGTTCCCAAAAAAGCTGGTGCGTATCTGGTGGTGGGCTCATGCTAGTTCTTTCATATGCCGGAAGACCAGCCGCTGTGAGAATGTGTGACCTATTTTTATGCGAACAGGACATCGGCAGCTGCCTCTTAGCACTAACTAATCCGCCCGTCTCGTTTGCATCATTTAACAGAAGACACCATGTGTCTGTTTGTCTTTACAGGTCTACTGAGGTGTGGTAAGAGTTGCCGTCTTCGATGGGCTAACTACCTTCGCCCAGATCTGAAGAGAGGCGTCTTCACTGAGGAGGAGGAGAAGCTTATTCTGGATTTGCACAAAGCCATGGGCAACAGGTGACTTTCTAAGTGGACATGCTCCCTCGATGATTAAGGCATCAAAACCTCTGTAGTATGGAGTACGGCACGTGGGAAGGGGAGGGCCTGTTGCTGATCTGTTCTGTTTTTCATTATTTTGACAGGTGGGCAAAAATTGCGTTGGAGTTACCTGGACGGACAGACAATGACATTAAGAACTACTGGAACACAAGGATAAAGAGGAAACTTAGAGATGCCGGCATTGATCCCATCTCACATATGCCGCTTTCTGAAGTTGATCCAGACTCTGGTAAGTGACAGCACACATTTGGACTTTGCTCTCTCATATTCATTATGCAGGTACATGGTCAGAGGTGGCATGACAATGAATGCCTGAAGCCCATCTGTATCTTTGTTGAGGCGATGCTTCTTCCTTCAGCTGACATTGTTCGTGGTGTTTGCAGCCTCCAAGCTCTCTGAGAAAGGCAGCAAGAGGGGACCACCTCCTGGCGAGTCGAGCAAGAAGTTGAAAGCAGCTGGAGCCAAAAAAAACTCGCCACCGAAGAGGAGAAGACTTTATCTGGAGAAAGGAGACAAGGATGAAGAGGATGTTGATTATTACAGCATGGAGGCAGGAGATGGTGAAAGCAAGGACGTTGTTGAGCAGAACTGTGATCAGGCTGTCAAGGTGGGAGAGCTTGGGGTTTTTCCGAGGCCAAATGGTGACTATGAGACGACTGATGACGAGTCAGTAGGAGAAAGCGATGACGAGGAGCAGCATAGTGAGCAGCATAGTTTCTCAAGTGCTGATAGCATGGATGGAATGGGAGCAAGTGCTCCTGTTTCTCCTACTAGTGTAATCAGATATCCACAGGAGAAAAACTTTGGGCATGGAAAAAGTCTCGCCATGAGGCCCGAGCTGACTTTAATCATTCCCGACAATTTTGGCAGTGACATTGCCTCTCCTGTATCCCTCCTTGGTCCTTTCACCTTGAAGGGCCGCGTTAATCAGGTCAAATTAGAAGCAAAGGCAGATCATGGGGCGAACTTGGAGGATCGCCCTTCTGGTGCTGTTGGTATTTCCACACCAGTTCTCATCAGTCCCAAGTAAGTTTGCCAGTTCCCTACTGTACCCTTCAAATTTCCTGGAGTGTTCAACTAGAGCTGGCGGAGGTGATAAACTTGAGTGATGGGGGTTGGAAGTGTTGACAATGATTGAGTTTTGATAGAGAATTGATTACTAAAAGCATTTTCGCTTGCTGACATTTGGCATTTTGCACCTTTTTGTGGCAGCATTTTCAGCATGAGCGAAGTATGGACTTGGAACAATGCCAATCCTTATGCGTCAATTTCGTCTCCGAGATCGCCTTCTCCAGTTGCTAAGCTGCCTCTGAACTCGCCAATGGGAGATTTGACGTCGTATGATAAGTGCGTCGCTGCTGGACCATTTGAAGAGATAACAGGTCGTATAGGCAATGGTAGTTTGGACTTGAAGCCTGAGGCAATTCCAGAGTTCATGATGGTTGGAGTTGAGGACATCTTAGAGGATGCTTGCTTCAGTCCAGAAGATGTTCCAGGTCCACATGTTGCTGCCATCAAGGAGGAAGTTGATCCAACAGGGGTAAGTGCAGCTTGCCATCGAAAAGCTCAAGTCAAACTGCTTCAGTTGCAAGGACATGTGGAGGAGTTTCAGCACAGGTGTCCAGTTGTGGCTCAACCGGGTTTCCAATTGACAGTGACAATGCAGCATGAGCTAGTAGTTAAGAGGCAACACTGGGAGTGCTTAGCATATATTGGCAGCAAATGAAGTTTATGGTCTGTCTAGTCGCGGCAGCTGGCTAGTAGTGATTGATGGAAAGGATGTGATGGTGTACGACATGGAATGCCTTACCTTGGTGGGATTAGATAGGTGACTTTCAGTTACGTAAAGCTGTAACTTGGATGCAAATCCACAACTTTCTGACCTGGTTTGTTATTTGTGCTGCAGGTGTGGGCCCAATCAAGCCAACCCCTTTCTTCCTTATTGCCACAGAATTCCTGGATGGACTTCGATTTATCTGTCATGTTTGGTGGAAGCCCTCGAAAGGGAGCAGTTCCTGAGAGTGGTCACATGAGCTGCGCTCTTACAAAGTCTGGACTGAGTTTTATAAATCCATTTGATGTCAAGCATGGCGGTCATTTTGCGGCAAACACAGCAAACTAAACCTTTTCTTTGGTTTGCAATTGGGAACATCTTGTAACCTAGAAAGCATGGGAGGGTCCAATCCAAAACTGTTTTTGGAAATAATGTAGGGGGGAGAGGTTTGGGAGTGCCACTGTCTGAAAGCTCTTCGGAGCTGCAACTGCGTAGTCCCAGTCATTACAAGGTTGTGGAGGTGTTGCAGCCAACATCGCCAGTTCATACTTGTACATATAGAGGGTTCTGGAGGTGCAGAGGTAGTAAAGTCTCTTGTAGGTATGTACGTCTGTAGGGATCAGGTGAAGTGATCAGGTGTGCATCTAGAGCTTTGCAGTAGGCTAACTTATGTGAGTCCTCCACGAATATTGGCTAGATTGTAAAGACAATAAGTATAGCTACCTAGACGTGAGTGGAAGAAGAGATTAATTGCACTAGGCATTGCATTAGGAACTAAGGCAAGGCATCTTTCATGGGCGCGTTTCCGCCATTCCCTTTCCTTCAGCCAAGTTTTTTAGTAATTTATTGCAGGCTGTTGCCGGTATATACCGTGCTCCTGGAGAAAGTGGAAGCTTGAGGCTTCTGTTTGTATGATCGACATTCACATTTTTTCAAAATAAAGGACAAAAAAAATAAAAATCCCTGACTTACAGTGAGCTTGGGTGTGATTGTAGGCCCTGTTGTTAGTCCGCAGTCCTCTGTGTGGGTGGGAAGGCCTGCATGCTCACTGTTTTGCTGTTGCTACTGCCTGCTCACAACGTATGAAATAGTGAGCTGATGCTGTAGGAGTTTATCTACATAAGCCCTGCATGCTGTTTTTTGTTCAGATGATAGCATACCAATTGAACAGAAACCAGAATAAGGGGTCTCAGGTCTTTTATTGGTCCCCCCTATTTGCTGGGGCTCAGATGTTGAAAGATTAAGACTAGCTATTAACTAGTTGATAAACCTCACTTCATGCATCTTAAAGTCTGAACGGGGCATATACCTTTCCAAAATTTGACGTGGAATCCTGGATAATTTTAGAGTAGTTTACGTCCTCAAAGTGTACTGCCATGATGTAAAGTTTACATGAGTGAAACTTTGTCTAACAACTTGTATTCAGATTGCACAACTTTAAGAGAGGTCATTGAATAGTAGGCGGGTAATAGATATTGTTATAAGTGGGTAGTGACATGCAGTATGTTGCAATGCAGGTTTAAAGAATTACTCGTATTCACACTGTAAATTAAAGTTTTCTAAGTATGCACCACTACCGTAAGTATTCACTTTTTAACATATAGTATAAAATGTCATTCACACTACATTTGAATGTTTGCCGCTAGCTCAAGGAAGGATGTCTCTTTGAATTACCCTGCTACCTTTCCCTCACCACAATTGTAGCAACATAATGCACTGTTCCATTACCCACCTGCACACGCTTTAAACCCTTGCAACAGATCTCAAAAAGCAGGGCTGTGCAGACACCCAACAAACATTCAGACAAACTGTACTCAAGCCAGATCGCAGACCAGTACTTCAGCCAAAGATTAGTTCTTTCTCACAGTACTCTCCTTGCTCCAGCCTTATCCAATGCAACTTAGCAACATAATTAAGAAACAAGCTTCAAAGAAAATCAATTAGCATGCAAGCAATCCCAATGGCGAGTAAAACAACTAGTACACATTTTAATGAGAGTACCTCGGTCTAGACCATCCAGAAGCAGCAAGTTCCTCGCTACACTACCCACAAAATTCCCTGCAAGTAAGTAGGAACGAAGAATGAAAAGGAACGACCTGCGGACATATCTAAGCCAGAAGCAACATGTTGACGCGAGGGAACCACATTTTGCTGACAAGGAGACTTGGCTTAGGCTACTTGCGCTGGGGTTGGTTCACATCGGGTAAGACTGGTGCACTGCTCCTCATGGCCTTCCGCGTGTCAGGGCAAAAATGTGCAGAAACTGCCTGGCTTTAAGACTGCCACTGGTTATTTCTGGCCTGTTGTACGCTCAGGCTTTATAGAACTTGGCAGAAACCGCCTGGGCAAAGGTGTATCACGAAGGCAAAAGCAAACCAACTCTACAATCTCACTTTTTTTAGTCTCACCCTGCGCCTCTGGCATTCTCTCGTACCCCCTATTCCAAGGTCAGAGTTTCGCGTGCAAACGTCCGTAGATCGGATGCTGGAACATTTCATCGCGTAAACTCACTTGGACAGCATTCCACAAATAAATTGTGTGAGTAGGCAACGGAAGGCATGAGTACTGTAGCAGACAAGGAGCATTTTATTTTTGGAAGTATGTAATAACTGCTTGCAGTCGTATCTCACAAATGACGTTTGGACAGAGGCCTGTGAAGGAAAATAAATGAATGCCGTCAAATGGCAGCCATTGTGACATTCTCCACTACTTGTATACTCCTGTGAGAATATAGCGAACGCCAAAGCACAGGCCCGAGCACAACGCCTGCACACCAACACTTTCCACGACGCCTGTCAATATTGTCTTGATCAGCAAAAGGAGTACCCGGCACGAGGGCTGCACACTCGTGTCTCAGGTCAGCGACACCTGAATTTGCGACGGCTGGGCGGTAGCCGCGTTGTCAGGGTTAACATAATGGTGTCCTTGGTACTGGCGATTCAATGAATGGCGCCGGTAGCACGCATTGGTATGGGTCACACACATCTAGCGACTACATGAGTGATCAGCGTAAGAGCGACAGATTGATTAAGGCGTGCCGTGACGAGAGGAGCTCGAATCAGGGAACATGACGCTAAAACTTAAGGGGTTTACTACTTAGGGTCTTAAAGTAACAATTTTCGGGTGTGAGAACATTTCACATACATTTGAAACTTCCTGCCACCGAGGACGCAGAGCACATGACTTTTCCCGTCCCTCCTTTTGTTGGGACAGCACCGTTGACAACAATGACTACAATGACTCCAAATAACGTTGAGCGCTGTCGCTAACTTGAGATGAAGCAGGCGGGCTTGCCAAGCAGCGGCAAAGCTGCCGGGCAAGATGCATACTACTTCCCAGGGCCCCTGTTTTGTTGGAACAGAGACAGTGAGCGAGGACAATGGAACTGTCACTACAATGGGCAAACTTGCAGAGAAAACACTATCCAATATGGAAAAAAGTGCACGCCGGGCGCCTGGCAGGAGTGGAAACCCACCGAGGCTTTTTATAAGTGGGTAGCCCGGCAGAGGGCAGAGACCAAAGTCAGAGGGCAGAGAAGAGACAGCAGACAGCCCAGAGCAGAGGAGAAAGAGCTGAGAGAGGAGAACAGAGAGCGCAGAGGGCAGAAATGAGAGGAGAGAGGGAGCGGAGAGCAGAGAGCAGGGAGCAGAGGGAAGAAAAAGGATAGAAGAGAGAGCAGAGAAAGCAGACAGAGAAGCTGAGGGCAGGCCCCACTCGCCTGAAAGAGGAGGAGGCGCACGCAGAGGGCTTCCTCGGTGCACGGCCCAAACATCCGCAGGAACAGGTTGACGAGGTTCAGGTCGTTGCTGCCCGTCAGCAGCTTGGTCTCGGGATCGAACCTGCACAAACGAGCGCGAGCGCGCGCGTGCGCGCCGGCACGCATGCACAGCCCCGAGCACAACACGCTTGCAAGCTCAGAAAAGGCCGCCTGCTTGCTTGCTCGCAGCCCAGCGGGCCACCTGGCTGCCTCACCTCTACCCAGCATGCATCGAGCGGCTCTCGGGGCTCTGGCCGGGGAAACCGAAGCGCCAGCTGTCCTTACACCTCTCCAGACTCCACCCCTTCCCCCCCTGGTCTGCCAGAGCAGCCGGCCTGGCCTTGAATCGAGCGCTTCAGTGGGCACAAGCCATGAGGCCTCGGCACAAACAAGGAGGAAGTGATAAGTGAGAGTGCTGAGTAGCAGGTCCCGTTTGACACGCGGGATGTCGGGGATTGACGCTATCGGGGCCTTCCGCGAAGTCGCTCCCTGATGTTACACGCTTCCAACTGACTCTAAGTCTTTTACAATGTACGTGACACATATTTTTTGAATGAGCAAGATCAAGTTCAGGTCACAACACCCTCGACCAGAGAGAAAGCACGCCCTGCAGTAGACCGCAACACGCAAGCTGGAAGCGCCAGTCATGCCCGATTTGAGCAAGCAAAGAGAAGGGGAAGCGGGCAGGGGTTGGGATGGGGTGGGGGGGTAATGGAACCAGTCAAGTTGCGGTGATGCGAGAGAAAAAGGAGCGACCACAAAGCGAATGCACCGTTGCCCAGTCCCCGCGTGTAGAAGGCAGAAGCGCAAGTAGACAGCTGTCACTTGTGAACAGATCTCGTTGCCAGGGTGCTGCTGCCTTCTCCGTTGTTTTTTTCCGTTGTTTTTATAGAACGGACTGTGGGCCTTACATGTGGCTCTAGTGCGGACCCGTGGATCCCTAAGGAGGGGCGGGGAGGGGGGGCGAACGAGGGGCAAACGAGAGAGAGAGTAGAGGGGAGGCGGCATACTTGGGCAGACGATGTCGCGGGCACGGGACAAACTTGAACAGCTGCTTGCCCACAATCATGCCCCAAGCACCCGCATGTTCTCCCACATCAGAGAGAGCCCTCCCCAAGGGCAGGCAGGGGCACGCGCCAAGAGCAGCGACGTGTGGCAACACATGGCAGCACATGCCTGCTCTCAATCAGCCTCGCATGAGCGGCCCAGATCCCACAGCCCAGAGCCCGCAGCTGGGAGCCAGAGCTCGAAGCTGAGACCCCGGAGCAGAGAGCCCGAAGCCGAGACCCCGGAGCTGAGAGCCCAGAGCTGAGAGCCTATAAGTGAGACCCTCAAAGCCCAACCACAAAGCCCAGAGCCCAAATGCCTGAGCCCAAAGCTCTGTCACTTCCTGCTGCACCCTTGACACGCTCAGTCATCAGCCTGCGTGTCCTCAGAAGCCCTCAGACGGCCTCCTCATGCTCAGGGGGGAAGCCTGCAAGGAGAGAGCGTCCGCGCAGTAGCCGGCCGGCCAGCCAGGCGCCTGAGGCGCCACAGTAGCTGGGGCCCCCTCCGGCTCCTCTAGGGGAGCGTCGCATCGCTGCTGCTGATGGGGGAGGAGAGGGGGAGGGCAGGAGCACGGCGGGGAGGACGTAAGGAGAAGAGCGTCACGCGACATGTCGAAAACAACCGACATGCGAAGCGCTCATTCATATGGCGCCTTTTGAGGAAAAAGTAATGCGAAATGCAGTGTTTGTGTTCCACCCCTGCTCTGGACTGTCGTGAAGAGGGTGGGGCTTCATGGGGAGAGAGGCTGCATAGAGAGAGAGGCAGGAAGGGAGTGGAGTTGCTCCCCAAGGTTTGGTACCCCCCCCCAGCCCTCGAGGGGCCTGTAGGATGACCAGCTAGGTGAGAGGGGAAGAGGAACGCGGGGCCCGTGAGGAGAGAAAAAGAGAGAGTCAACCACGAGTCAACAGCCCCCGCACGGACTCGGGCCTATGGGATGGAACAGCGAGAGGAAACAGGGGTGAAGGGCACAGGGCCTTTGCTGGAGATACCTGAGGCACGGAGTAGAGAAAGTTGATGATTTGCGGCAGAAACAGCAGCAGCAGCGTTTCACTGAGCCACAGGAGCACCCGCCCACCCACCCAGCCAGCCACTCACCCACAGCCCACCCCAGCAGCAGCACCACCATAAACATCAGCACCAGCACCAGCACCAGCACCACCAGCAGCATCAGCGCCAGCAGCACCACGTGCAGCAAGGCAGCAACAGCAGTGGCACGAGCAGCAGAAAGGCCGCAATGGCAGCGGCAGCAGAAACGAGGCAGCAGTGGCAGGAGTAGCACAAGCAGCAGCACCGGCAGCATCAGCATCAGCAGCAGCAGCAGCAACACAGCAGCAAGTCAGCCCCAGCAGCGGCGACAGCAGCACAAGCAGCAGCAAGGCAGCTGCCTGCACTCCGTTGTCACAGCACTTGCATCGTGCCACTTCCATAGTGCCCCTCAGGGAAGGGCACTCTCCTGCGCAATTGAGGACCAGATGCCTGGCACAGGCACGGCGACCCGGGGCAAGAGGGGGGGGGGGGATCTCCACAGAGGGGCAGGAATGAGGGGCGACGTGCCTGAAGTGGCCAAGGATGCCCACGACGGCGATGGTCATGCCCGCAAAGTATGTGAAGGTGTCGCCCACAAACACGGACGACGGGAACCTGCAGCAGCACAAGCAGGGCAGGAGGAGCGGCAGGAGCAGCTGTGAACAACAGCCGAGAGACACTTATAGGGCCGGTGGTGACATCACCACCATTGTCTGGAGCACCTAAGGGGGAGAGACAGAGAGAAGGGGGGGGAAGGGGAGAGAGAGAGAGGAAGGGGAGAGGGGGGAAGAGAGAGAGGGAGAGGGAGAGAGCACACAACACTCTGGAGCACAGACGCGCACACGCGGGGGCTCAGGTGGCAAGACATACCAGTTGAAGGTGAGGAGGGCGAGGGTGCAGGCCAGGAAGGGCTGCATGAGGTAGATGCTGAACAGGTGCGCCTGCTGCATGTCCTCCTGCAGCGCGTGCTTCCACCCCGGCACCGCTCCTATCTGCCACACGTTGTGCACCAGGATCTGCCGCCGCCCTCTCCCCCACCCCCCACCGCCCCACTACAAGCTCAGCTCAGCTCGGCCCAGCTCAGCTGGCTCGCCTCAGCTCAGCTTGGCTCGGCTCAGCTCGGCTCAGCTCACATTGGCTCGGACCAGCTCAGCTCGGCTCGGCTCGACTCAGCCGAGCTCTCTGCACTTCACATCAGCTGAGCTCACTTCTGCTCGGCTCACCTTGGCTGAACCGGGCTCGCCTCAGTTCAGCCCGCACTCTAGTGCACTTCAGCTCAGCTCGGCTAAGCCCGGTCTGATCCAATGAACTTCATTCCCCAGCCTCCAGCAGCCGCTAGCCCCTGACTGACAGCCACTAACCACCAGGCACCAGCCACGTCACCCAGCTCCACCCAACCTCAGCTGGGCTCAGCGCAGCTTACTCAGCTAGCGATTTCCACCCAGCTCAGTCCAGCCCAGCCCGGCTCAGCTCGGCTCAGCTCAATTACAGCTTCCCCAGCAGCCAGCAGCCAGCAGCCAGCAGCCATGAGTCACACTCCACCACTCACAAGCCACTGGCCGTACCACGCATCGCTCGCAGCCTTGCAGACGCTCTCACCGCTGCCACACTCTGCCAGTGGAGCAACGGCCCTGTGGCCGGCATTGGGGCTGGCTTGTGCTGATGAGCTAACAACGCAAACGCGCATTGCCATGGGGTCAGAGGCCCCCCGCCGCCCCCTCTCCTTCACCACACACACGCACACAAGCACGCACCCCTGCGTGCGCCCATGCTGCTCATGCACACCCTCTGGTGGTCCCCACAGGCATGTGAACGTGTGCCAGGCGTCCTCCCTCCTCCCAGCATCAGACCAGACCAGATCAGATGTAAAAAGCCCTGCACCATAGAGATATGGCTTCATCGCTGCTGCCCAGCAGAACCGGCTCCCAGGTGCACACTGTGCAGAGGGTGGGTACTGCCTACCTGCTGACTCCTACCCCTGTTCCACTTCTGTGCTCGTTCAAGCGCCTCCTCCTGTTACCTATAAAAGATTGAACCTCGCATAGGAAGGGCGTTGCAGCCGGGGATCTAGACACAGCTTCTGAGAGGAGATTCATGTGGGCGGACGGGCACAGACACACAAGCTCACATGGCAGTGTGTGCGTGTGCGCGTGCGTGCGTGCGTGCGTGTGTGTGTGTGTGAGAGAGAGAGAGAGAGAGAGAGAGAGAGAGAGAGAGAGAGAGAGAGAGTTCTGCTGATCTGCAACAATTGCCGTGCCGTGCCTCGCCGAGAGAAGCGACGGTACACCGCACGTCACAAAAGGACTGCACTCGTGCGTTCGAGCACTCCGAGAAACAAACCGCGAGGTAGCCAAAGGGCTGCCGATTGGGGCTGTGGGTGGGTGCGTCCTCACCGACGCTGCCAGCACAGCAGTCTGCCCGGCCTCCAGCCCGTTCACACCCGCCAGAATGTTGATGGAGTTGGTGCAGAAGACTACGAGCAGGCCCATGTACACCTTGTACAGGTAGCCCAGGTCCAGAATGTCCACCATCAGGAGCGCCCTCAGAGGCTTAGGGATGACCACTGAGGTGTGCCCGCTGTATGCCATGAGGAGAGGCAGCGCTGCGACTGAGGGGAGGAGCAGCTTCCTGGACACAGAGAGAGAGGCAAATGGAAGGGAGGTCGGGGAGCCAGGGAGGGAGGACCAGAGGGAGGAAGGAAGGGAGGGAGAGAGAGGGAGGAGGGGAGGGCTCAGCATGCCACTTGTCTGTCAGGAGCTCGTGTATTTACGGGGCAAGTCGCACCAGATGGCATGATTGGCAGAAGCAGGAGCTGGAGCAGAAGCAGAAGCAGAAGCAGCAGAAGTCACAGCAACAGCAGCTGTATGGTCTCACACACCCCGCAGCGTGTTCTTTCCCTTCATCTGTTGAGACCGACGTCATTGACTGACAGCGTGAAGGGGACGTGTCCTGCGAGTGTGTTTGCAAGTGGCCAGCACATGGCAGCCTGCAGGGGCTCTTGAGATGACACACAGAACAGTCGCTGGGCCTCCTTCAGAAGCCAGTGCACGATGACCAGTACTACAGCAGAAGATGTAGGCTCTTGCAGAAACGAGATTATGTGTATTTCAGAGAAGGAGCTGCCTAATCGACACAATCTTCCCACTCTACTCCTCGTCAGCCTGCTTCGCAATCGCAAATGCTACGAGGGTTACACCCTTGCGAAGCAGTCAGCAGGAGCCATAGCCAAGCACCAGCTGTCAGCAGACATGAAAATCGGAGGCATGACTTGGGCAAGCATCGTCACAGCAGCGTAAGATGACGTCGGCTCTAGAACCTTACACTCGCCAAGGGATGTCGAGGACGTCGTCAATGAACCCCAAGAATGTCATGAAGCAGATGCATGCAAGGGCTGCATTGTACTCCACCAGCCACTGCCAACCTCAGCAACCTGCCCTCACCTGTCAGAAATAATAGTTTTGTTTTGTTTTGTTATTATTTGGAATACTCACATATCTGTCACACGCAGTAAACGGCAGCTTTTGGAGCATACCACCCCCGACCAACTTTCAATACAAATCTCCCTTGCACTTGTGTTGCCTTACTTATGCAAGTTTGCGGAGTGTATTCGAATTTGCGGAACGAATGGAGTGAAAGAAAATTAAGTCATTGATCCACATAGTTTGGACTCTATTTGAGCCCAGAGCTCAGATGCTTGTCATTTGCAGTTATATAGTAAGGGGAATAGGAACTCACAGGAGAGTCCTCCGTGAAGTAAAAGTGTTGGAATAGGATGACTACGACTAAGAAAATAATGCCCACAACCAGGCCTTGAGCTTCAGGCCTGCTCCCAAATCACCAAACAGAACGGAGGAATCACTAGGCATGTGGCTGCCCGTTGCATCAGAGAAATTTGTGTTTACCACTGAAACTATTGCAATGTAGCAACTTCCTCGAAAACGCTTAGAACATGGAATTAAGGGTAATGCCTTGAAACTGCAGCTTATGAGCGTAGCAACTTACACTTTAATTTCTCCACCTGGGGACCCCCGCTTGTTTATGTCATAACCAAACATGTTCCTCCGCAGCATGTACGGTGTAACCAGGGGTATTAGGTGCATAGTGAGGAAGAAGGCGACGGCACTCATGCCGAGGTTGATCAGGATGGAACAACGAGTTTGATAGTTCATATCCATAAAAGTGAGAAGAACAATTGGGGGCAGACAAACTAATGCGGCGAACAAGCTTATTCGCGTAGGCTTTGACCCGGCTTCTTGTAACGATGCAGGAATACATTTTGTAGAGGCATTGGGAGCAAGATTAGACTTCTGGCCGATATGTCCTTTCCTGCTTCGAATTTCACCCGCCATAGCTACAAAGACTTCAGCAAGCTGGACGATGATCAGTTACTTCCAAATTTTAGCAAGATGCTTTCTACATGAAAATACTCGTTGCTCGAAAGAGACAGGTCTCCAATCCGCTCGGACTGAAGGATCCTTAATAGTCGCAGCTGCTATGCACCATTGCCTGGTCTCAACTCCCATCCAGCTACATTGATTAAGCGTGCACTGGGACCTGACTGGGACTTCCAGAAGTGCCAGAAATTAAATTTCCTGTGTTATGCACTTCTCAGGACGACCCCAGGTTGAAGTGGCTCGAATATGCCAACGTGGCCCGGACTATTGAAATACATTGAAAATGACGCATGAACTTGACTGTCGTAGTTGCCGCGACTGCCAGCGATTGAAAATTTGACACGCGTGATAAAATCAGGGCGAGTCCAGGTACGGCGCAAGAAAAGTTGACCAAAACAGATGCAGCTGACCCGCTAATGTCAACGCGAACCAGAGTCCCTTCCTCTCATAACAAGTGTAAAGTGACAATCATTGGATGAGCAATTCTGACACCCTCGGATGGGTGGGGAGTGCAAGCCATGACAGCCTTGAGGCTGCCCAAAACAAGGCCAAAGACGGCCACGAAGGCACATGCCAAGACAGTGCCAAGGTGGACGGCCACCTACAACGTGGACCAACACGATGGTCAAGCAAGCTCAGCAATGGGCTGAGAAGCCGGGCAGTCACGTGCGGATCCAACGAGGCAGCAAGAGGAGCCTTGGTGATGTGAGCTTAACCTCGACCTGCCTCGACCCAAGACCTCGTTGAATTTGTGCATGCATGTGCGTGAGTAAGGCACGAGCAAGACACAATTTCACCTCATTATCGTTATTGAGAGGGAAGAAGAGGAAGCAAGTTCTCAGCAACTCGGAGTTACAGAATTATAACAGCAATAATGGAAGGCAAGCAATGTTTTTAAGGTTAACACCTCTTTGGCTATTTTACTCGACTTGAGTATGCGAGAGAGGATAGGCGTCAAGTATTCATTAAATGTTTATTTCAAGTGCATCTTGGCCTCCGGTCTTGATGAAAAAAGTGGATCATTGCTGGCTATTATACTCGACTTGAGAATTGTGTTGACATTTTGGAACTTCACAACAACGCTTCTTATTTCTACTAATCAATACTTAAGCACCTCCTCACTGTAAGTGTGGACCGTCCTCCGACTACATTCAACAATTTTGGGTGTTGGCAGCTCCTACTAACGGGAGTTGAACATTAAACGAAACCAAAAAGCTCATCCTTTTGTGGGGAGAAGCCCTCTTCATCCCAAGTTGTTTCAATTCCTACAATTTGACAAACTTATCTTCCCAGAGCTCACCACTCTGCCATCCATTTCAAATTGAATAATTACTGTAACACTATAGCATCTTCCAACATTTTTTTGCAGCTTGTACCAATTGCAAAGCCTAAAAACACTTGCAGTTGTTGTAACATGCTACACGCTTAAGCGCGCGTCAATTTGTTTTTGTTGACGACGTGCTTTGTTAATGCGCAGGCGCAATTGGCAGCATAAAACCTTCTGAATGCATTGGGACTTTTTGGAATTTTGACCAAGAATTTTCTAACACTTTCATAATACAGTTGCAACATGCATGTTACAAGAAATTATTTTATAAATGTACGGCCTTTACTTTGTGCGTGTAAGGAATTTAGTCCCCAGGTTAAACGTAAATAACGGTGTACGGATGAAATGGGAGAATCTACTTTTCTTGGAGGTTCAAAATTTGTCAGCTACATCAATTCACCCTGCCTGACAGAGAATCATCGAATCTTCCCTGGCGGGAGTCCGTGGTGTCGATTGCCCGACAGTACCACATAGTACAGAGAGTTCTGGGCGAACGCAAACGACCGCAAGCTTCTGATCGCCGAGACCGCAAAAACAGACTTCTGCGATCGTGTACGACTGTTCAAAAGAATGCACCGCAGTCCACCGTCAAATGTAGTGCGGGCTTCATTGCAGTGGGAGGCGGGTAGGGAGGGAGTTGGGAGAAGGAATCAGAGACGGCTACATCTCTGCCTGCCCAGATCCCTCACACACCTTCTTGTGCAGACTATTTGTAGCATAAAACATCGCCTTGTAAACACATCACTGTTGGAGCAGCTTCAATTTGGCGGTCCAATACAACTGCATCCTGCTCAAATATTGAGTGTCAGCATCCATATACCATACACACAGGCTGCCATCAGACAAAATACAGGTTCATCGTCCCCAACTTCACAACTTTACCATTAGTGTGTGGGCCCAGAATGTCCTAACGCCGTAGTTGACAAACTTACATTTAAATTGCAGGAATGGCAGCACTTCGATCTCTACATTTTATTGCTGCTAACGCAGCTCCCTCTGGACTGGCTCTTACGAATTTCGACCATGGACGTTGTGTGTCAAGAGCTCAGGCCTCATGCAGTAGTAGACGTGGACCAGGAGGTCTGAGCCTTGACTCGGACGTGAGTTTTCGACGTGAATCAATTTTTCTCACAGGAGCCCAGAGCCTATATGTGCCAATTCGAGCCTCTGTCACTGGTAGGGACACATGTAAGGGGAGGTTCTGGTTTTCGTCAGATGTGCCCTCGCAGAGGATTATTGCAGCTTCTGCAGAGCTAACCGTGGCCGATTCAAGCTTTGCTGCCCCAACACCTGTCATTAATGGGCATCCGAAAGCGGCGGAAAGGGAGCCTTCAATCGCAACCATGGCAGTTCATGCAGGTCATGTGTTCTCTATTACAGCAATTACTTTGGATCTTCTGAACAAATGCGTATGAGTAGATGAGAGGGACTCCTTCCGGCGATTTGAACGTTCTCTAGTCAACTGGAGCAGGGCTTGTCTCAGAAGTTCCAAAAAAATATCGTGATAGCTGAAACCTGATTTGATAATATGTCTCTCTGCTTCTACGTTTGCTTCTACGTCAGTATTGCTAGCACCTTTCTTAACCTTCATCTGACGGACAAAATCTTGACTTGTAGATACATTGCTGAAACAGTCTGTACACATTGCTTGTTAATATTGTGGCTCACCCTAGCAGTCAAGTTAACAGGGTCTTGTATTTCTGTCGTGCAGGTGAAAGACACGGAAGACCATCTGTTGCAGATTCTCTGACCACACCCATCGTGCAGACTTCTACGTACTACTTCAAAGATACTGCAGAGCTTATTGGCTTCCAGGTACCAAACTTGTGCTCCTGGCAGGACTTGAAATAATGTATGACCATCGTACTGCCCTTTATCATGTGCCTACATGCAGTTTAAGCTATGCATCTACCATGGCAAATATGCGTTGTATGTCCCCAATGTAGTGGAAGACCGTAACTGAATAAGTGCAAGCGTCTGCTGCAGGAGGGCACACACACCAGCTTTGAGTATGGACGTTATGGAAATCCTACCACTCACACTGTGGAACAGAAGATAAGGTGAGATCATTGATTGGGAGCACGGATCTCAATGTGCAAAGGTGGGAGCACAAGTGTTCCCCATTGTGGACTGTTTGCAGCAGTAGGGATGTGAAAGCTCATGGCAACTAGTGGCCAATGCTGATGTATGAGAACGTGTACAGCATATATATCATGTTATTGGCTTATAGTGCTCCTGGCAAGTGGGAGCTTCTTTTTCATTATCAGCACTTCCTGGTGTCACCTGCAGCCAGATGGAAGGTGCTGAGGAAACCCTTCTATCAACTTCTGGAATGTGCTCGGCTACCACTATGCTGCTGGCCATAGTTCCGGCGGGAGGGCACATTGTTACCACCACTGACTGCTACAGAAGAACTCGTCAATTTATACAGACAGTCTTGCCCAAGATGGGAATAACGGTAATTTATTGTCCATGACCCTGGCTGCTTTGTCCGTGCAAGGCCTGCTGGAAGCTGGGCTCATAATGTTTCAACTGTACGAGCCTTTTTGTTTGAAGTATGACGGTTAACTTTCTATCTTGAGGAGGGGCTATCTGAACATGGTAATATGCTCCATAAGGACCATGTACTGCAGGTGGACGTTCAATTACTTTTTAGACAACAATGGCTATTGCAAGTTGTAGATTGGGACCTGGTGCATGTAATTTGTGAAGGAAAGCATTGGTCAGCTAAATTCTCCCCTTGGCTGGCTACCGCAAGATAGGGTGGTGACTGCCTTTGGAATAGTCGGACAGTTTTGATCAGAGCTGCGCAGTATATAACATGAGGATTGTGTGATGGCAGACGACTGTGATTGATCCTTCAGACATGGTCGGGCTGGAGCAAGCACTTGACCAGCACAAGGTGCGCCTGCCTCCCTTTCAGTCCTGCAGGGTTCGGGCAGCAGAGTTATTGAGGCAGTGGGGAAGTGATGAATGTGGAGGTTTCAGGGTTACGTTTGTATGTTTCTCACTCATCAATACTTACACACCAGAAATTTCCAATCATGATGGATGTCTTTGTGGACAGGGGCAATGTAGACTATCAAATTGCTGATGAGGAACTACAGGCCATGCTTAGAATCATGCCGGTAGTAGGTTTCCAAGAGGGTGCTTATAGGCAGACTGGGTTGGGTTGCCAAGTGCTAGTTCACTGAAGGATGTCCATTGTGGCATTACGTTGTGGAGCAGGTTTCACTCTTCTTCTCCGAGTCCCCAACAAACCCGTACTTGAGATGCATCGACATTGAGCTGGTGTCAAAGATCTGCCACTCAAAGGGTGCCCTGGTGTGCATCGACTCTACCTTTGCGACGCCTGTCAACCAAAAGGCACTCGCTTTGGGAGCTGACATGGTGTTGCACTCTGCCACGAAGTACTATGCGGGGCACAACGACGTACGTGAAAGTCACTCCCACTTGTCTCTTTGCCATATTAGCTGTAGCTTGTGGGCACGGGGCATGAGAAGAGGATGTGATTCTTTTCACGTGATTGGCTGGACTTGAGCCAAAATGGCAGGCCCAGAATGGAAGAGGGCAGCAGCTGTATGACTCACTACTAGAATTTCTTCTGGCGCTTTGAGAGAGGTGTGGGCAACAAGAGAAGTCAGCAAAGTGCCTTGTTTGATATCGAAGAGCAGTACTTGCAATAAGTTGTTGAATATGATACATCTTTGCTTATGGACAACCTCTAGCAATGGAAACTTCTTCGAAGCCCTACAATATGTTAAGCACAAGTGGAGCTGGGGGTTGCATGGGGTATGCAACAGGTGCTGGCCGGCACCCTGAGCGGGTCGAGGGAGTGCATTGGCGCTGTCCGTGCCCTGCACAATGTCCTGGGTGGCGTGGTTGACGCAGTAAGTATCATCCACCTGCCGCTCAATTCCATGGGATGCCCCTGGGCTGCTTGCTGAATTTTTGCCGAGTGCCTTACACAATTACACAATGCACGGGATTGGACTTACTGCTGCCTGCCTGCCTGTGGCCTCTCAGAGTTGGCTCTGTTGGAGTGGGGAGGCATGATGTGCTGTTGAGCTATCGAGCGCTCGGCTCCTGAGAGGCCTGTTAT
Source organism: Mesotaenium endlicherianum (assembly GCA_009602735.1). NCBI lineage: Eukaryota > Viridiplantae > Streptophyta > Zygnematophyceae > Zygnematales > Mesotaeniaceae > Mesotaenium > Mesotaenium endlicherianum. The sequence continues at coordinate 353,632 of WELA01006070.1, forward strand.
GGTACCGGCATGACAGGAATGGAGATGCTTTGCTAGTGTGCCCCTGCACTTCACAAGCATCTCAGTTGGCAGGTTTGCATTGCCAGTGGCGTTAAAAGGGTGCTATTAGCTGATGCTTTGAGCGACCGCTTGCGGGGGGTGCAGCATGCGGCGTATCTGATCTTGAGGGGGATCAAGACGCTCCACTTGCGTGTGAGGCAGCAGAACGAGTCTGCTCTTAGGTTAGCAAGAGAGCTGGAGGCTCACCCGAAGGTAAGCTGCCCACTTGCTAGTGCTGATGCGTGCCTGAGCTTGACTCATCTGGCTCTAGCCTACGACATTTCTGGACATCAGGGTCGGACATCAGGATGAACTGGCATCTGCTCCTTTCTCGCTGTTCCTTTCTTTGCTTCATTCTTTTCATCTTGGTGCCTTATTTTTGGGGCACAAAGTTCGATCTCGGAGCTACAGTGGGCCTCACGTGGCCAAGCAGAAGGCTGGAGTCCGAACCTTCAAACATGTTCTAGTTTGACTTCCACGTGGCCTCCACAGCCAGCTCGGGATGCCCCCTGTGCCGCCTGCAGTGATTTTCAACTCTCTCTCTCTGAAAAAGCTCGCTATAAGGTCAGGAGATGGGGGGGAGGGGGGGAAGACCTAGGTTTTTTGTGTTTGGTCTGGTTGCAATTCAGGCTCCAGGGGAACTGTGGGTGTTATTTTTAGGGGGGGTGTGGGAGTGGAGCGGCGGTCCATTTCTCCTTAATCATGTATGCCGGTGCTGAGAGGTATAGGGTAGGGTGCATGCGGCTGGGTGGCGTGGTGGTCCCCAAGTACTTCACTCCAAGGAGAGAGGTGTAGGGTCACTATATCTGCAGCTGGAGAGGGGGGATGCTGGGAGTCAAGTGGTGGTCCACTTACATGCAGCTGGATGCGAGAGGGGTGAGCAGATCCAGCGAGTGCACTACCCGGGCCTGGAGAGCCACACAGAGCACCACATAGCGCGCAAGCAGATGACGGGCTTTGGCGGCGTCGTCAGCTTCGAGGTGCGTCCCGGACCCCTTCACCGTCCTCGTCCTCGTTGTCGTCCTGTCACTCGCTGCATCACCAGCCCCCCTTCTTTGCTTTGCCCTTCTCCCCCCCCTATCCTGGTCCCCTTGGGCTCCTCCCCCGCTCACTTTCTTCTCCCCTCCCTCTCTTTCCCGGAGTACTCTGACCGCTCCTACGAGTGCTTCCCGTGGCTCTTGTGATTGCATCCGCCTGCTGTGGTTCCTTCGGGTGGAACCAATAGCAGGTCCTGTCACCTATTCTGTTCCCGGGCATCTCAGCTGGGGTCAGTGAGGAATGTCTTTGAAGGACAGGCATATCAGCTGGAAAGCAGTCGGTAGGACTTGCCGAGTCGCGACCGAGTGGGTTAGCTTTCTTCGCAAGGTTTAGGGAGAGGAGAGTAAGGGCGTGGGGGTTGGCATTTGAGTGCTACTTCGTGTATCAAAGTGAGTTCGCTTTTCCGCAAGGTCTCAGGGAGAGTCTGGGCGCGGGGGTTGGCGCTCGAGTGCTACATTGTGTGGTAAAAGAATCTGGGTGGGTGTTGTATTTTTGTGCATTTTATAGCAGTGGATGTGCGCACTTCTTTCCCTGCTTCCCACCCACCATCCTAGAATCCGATGCTGCTGATTGGCTGGAGCATGCTACTACGACAGCTTGGTGAGCAAAAGCGTGTGCTATATTAGAACAGGAAGCAGTTGCGGCCGGAAGTTTACTATGTGTTCTGTTGCGCATATGTTTCGTGTACCAACCATGCTGGACATGCCTACTGCAGGTGAACGGGGACTTGGAGCGGACTTCAAAGTTCATTGACAGCCTGAGGATTCCCTACATTGCTCCTTCTCTGGGAGGAGTGGAGAGCCTGGTGGAACAGCCAACCATCATCTCATACTGGTGAGCTCGCCAATAGTTTTTCGGCAGGACACAGAGCAGATGCATAGGGCTTGCGTGCATATTTGATTCATGTTGTGTTCATGTTGGTGCAAATCATCTTGGGACCTCTCTGCGTGCTGATTGCTGCTATTATTGCTGCTATTGTTTCAAATTGCAGCCATCTTGGGTCATGTCTATATTGATGTGTTGTACTCGTCTCGCAGGGATTATGGTCCGGCTGAGAGGGCAAGGTTGGGAATCAAAGACAACCTTGTGCGCTTCAGCGTGGGGATTGAAGACTATGACGACATCCGCGATGACGTCATGCAAGGCTTAGACAGCATCTAGAACCTCCTCCAGATGCTGATGAGCGGGGACACCGCCTGTTTCATTTTTACCGCGCTACGCTTACTGCACGGCTTTCGCTATGACTCACGTTAATAATACGCATCTAATTAGCTAGGGATTGGAGTCTTAAAGTGAAGGCTCAGGGTGTGCGTCTACTTAGAAGTAGTGTTGTCAATATTGCTATTGCTTAAGGTGCTGGCTAGTGACTGCAAGCATACAAGATATATATGCACTTGTTTGCAGGAAACTCTTGGTGTTAGCCTTCTGGCTCTGTGTCTTTTAAAGACACAGAAATGCCCAATGTTGCTTCAATGACCATGAAGTGCTGTGTGTGTGAGTCTCCAGCAGTAAGCTAGGGCTGCCTATGTAGCCCCCCTCCACTGCCGGGCCAAGTTTCAGTGACAGAAAGTCTTCACCTGATGTTGCTTTCGAGGCACTCTTTGTCTGCACTGTGTTTTATCTCAGACAACGTTGTGATTGTTTGTTGCTAACTGCTGATTGATTTTGATAACCTTGTCAGCCTGTCTTGCGTCTATGCAGTGTACACCATGACTCATACAGCACAGTGTTTGCCAAGCTCAGCTTCTGCATACTCGTTGGGACATCTGCAAGATGCAATCATTTCAAAGTCCCTCTTGACTCATCCTCAAGTGCCTCTGGTTGTTGTGGCTTAAAAAAGGCGCTGTGAAGTTACTGCTGTGCTGCGCTTCTGTCGAACTGCAGCAATGATAACGCAGCAGAGTTCACACTTTTATGAGCCTAGAGCATAGGATGCTTTTCCACATAGCTGGCAACAATGTTACTCCATGATAACAGCTAGCCTCGATGCTCATTTCAAACTTTCTTGCAATTACACATTGTCAGGGTCAAAACCTTCTTTATTCAAGAAGTCATCCAACGCAAACATATACCTCTGATCCTGGCTGTTGCAACTTATCGGCCTAACTTTTATTTATCTTAGGGTGATATGCAGAGGTGGCATCCACTTGTAAATGAAACACCTATCGCCACTGAAGGTCAGCTGCATGTTGGTGTTCATATTCATAACTTAATATCTCCACCTGTCCAACACTGCCTCTACATGTATGGCCATGTACTCATAATCAATAATGGCTCAACAATACCACTTGATAATAACAGATGATATTTACCTTTTTACAATCCGTGAGGAACAAAAAAGTTCCAACTACGTCGTTCAAGTTCTGTGTCTATTTCCAAGCTAGTGTCTAGAACCTCTTCCATACATCCTTGACTGTCTTGTGATGTAAACTTTGACGAGGTTCAGACGTGCCACCGGCAGATGCATACAACAACGTGACAAAGTTTTCTGAATATGAGAAAATACTCTCCATTCCTACACATAGATGGATTTGAGGCTAATTAAGCTCCAGCTCAACAAGGACGCGATCGTGCAATCTCTTATTTTGCACGTCTCATGCCCCGCCAGTACATGGCTCGGAGATTGCTGCATAAGTAGGTACGCATTATTGTTCAATCATTCACACCAATTAACACAAAAACGGGGCTACGGCTGTCCGTTATTTATTCTGGTTGCCTTGTGAGCTTGATTGTGTACAAGTAGTGGAGATAAAAGACATTCAAAATTTGATGAGCTTAGACTAGGTTGATCTATATATGCGTTAAAATATCAAAGCTACTTCATGTGCATAGGTCCCACAGTCTCCGTGTATGTGGAATCAACTCTTCAATGTGCTCTTATACTGAGCGTGCTTAATTCTTAAAGATCGAAAGCCGAGGGGGTTTGCTTCCTAAAGATCGACATGTTGCTTAACTTAGTAAAAATTCATAAGCCACGTGCACATAGAAGCAAGTTGGGCAGTTTGCCCATCATCATGAGTAAGAATTTGTACATGTAACAGGTCTCTAACGAGCCTAGCAATGATAGCATGGCTCCTTACGTGCAATTGCCTCAAGATGATTGTTTAATACATACTAATTTAAAAATCTCATAGCCCACAAATTTATGAGTGAAGAAGATATTGTAATAGTATGCGGAACGCAGTACGTAACACATACTCTTGAAATAAGATAACTCCATAAATTACAATCTAACACAATCCAGAAGGAAAGTCACTGGTACCACGTGCTCTGCATCATCTGGTCCAAAGTACGTGGACAGGGAGCACTTGTAATTTGCCTTCTAACCTAAGGAGCCTACATAACCAAGTGAACTTATTGAGTACAATATGCTTAAAAGCCCACTTGCTCCGTTGCAGTCACTCTAAGCAGAAGACTTTTAAGTCATCAAAGCCCAAGCTCTATCCTAGGTAGCAATATTGTATTCGCAGCAACTCAGTAAAATCCTTCGCACAAAAAGAACCAAGCGGCTAAAGAGCTCATAGCACTCTTATGGGCTTTGATCGAGCACTAACGAAGTGACACCTAAACACTCACGCCAAAGACAAACTGGCGGCAAGAGGGCGGTTGTGACCTGCCCCACTGCAGTTACAAGTGCTGCAGGTGCAGGTCGCTAACGCTACCCGCCCAAAAAGCTCTATGTAATAAATATGTGCACTGTATATTGCTGTACATCCTAGTCCAGACTTATTTCCACATATTAACATAACAGACCCTTTCAGCCTCAGCATCACGTTGTTGTTCATATGACAGAACAACAGGGGCCTCCAAATGCAATCCACAGTTCCCAAGCATCCACAGGTGAGTAATGAAGCAGATGATCCCACCAGGCCTGGAGGAATTTAAGGGCAACAAGGAGGGGCGACATGGCTGGCGTCCGTAGTTGAACCTCCTGCTGTTCCAGCTTGTCCTGTCAAGTTTGTTGAACTGGAAGCGGGCGGAGGCGGGGAACTTTGCAACAGGGAGCGGCGGCCTGATGTTGCACTAATATTGCCTTCTACTAGCACCTGCAGCTCATTATATATATACACGGCCTGCAGGAAAAAGCCCACAGCCACACAAATCAACACACACACACAAACAGAGAGAGAGAGAGAGAGAGAGAGAGAGAGAGAGAGAGAGAGAGAGAGAGAGAGAGAGAGAGAGAGAGAGAGAGAGAG
>WELA01006070.1:384860-396859 GCA_009602735.1 Mesotaenium endlicherianum
GGGCGCTCGGTGGGGAGGTAGGGGGGAAAGGGGGAAGAGGGTGTTAGTGTGTGCGTCTGTGCAGGAGAAAGACGAAATTGTGGATCTAAGTCAAGTTATCGAAGCGTTCGCATGTGCTGCAAGTGAGATATGGGGGTCCGTGTATGCAGCGGGAAGAGGGGCGCTGTGCTGGCGGAGGAGGAGCGCTGAGAGCGCGCGGTGGAGGACATGCATCACCGCATGGGCTGAGCCCAGAGCTTCACAATGAAGGCCGCCTGGAGGCTGCCCAGGGTGCTGCGTATGGGGGGATAGGAACGCAAGGGAGAGGGATGTGTGTGTGTGTGTGTGTGTGTGTGTGTGTGTGTGTGTGTGTGTGTGTGAAAAAAGTGAGTGTGTCTGCACGCGCATGCATGCGTGCGTGCGTGTGTGATTAGACACAACTAAGAGCAAACGGCGGCAGCAAAGGGAGCGACACTTACGCATAATGGTCAGGCACAGCAAGCTGAAGCGCAGCGCAGGTACTGATTGGGCCATGATATGACAGGCAGCACTCAGAGGGCACAGGGGAGTCGGGCGAGTTGCCGGTCGACACCTGTACAGAAGGCATGGCGAAGCTTTGACTTGTGATTGCCATCGTGCCAGCTAAGTTGGCAGGAAGTAGACAGTAAAAATAATTTATGACCAAAAAGTGCGCTCTTTGTCCATGTTCACACAGAAATTGATCGCACTGGCCCGCTTTGTGCAACATTAAGAATGGGACGTCCAGGGCCAGTGCATTAGTACATCGCAGATCATAACAGTGCACGTTATCCTACACGCTTAATAGCATGCTCACCTGCGCCCTTGTTGGATCCTCCACAGCTTAGCCGGCTCGAAGTTTAGACAACTAAGTAACGAGTTCAGTTATATGATAGGCAGGCCATACTGAAGCGCTTTTTCTGCAACGCCTCGCTTTGCTGCTTCAACCAAGCCCACATCAGAAGTGAAATTTGAAACTTAGTTTCTGAGCTATGTTCTATTTCAAAGCTAAGAAGCCAACATTGTTCTTTCCCACCTCACGTACTACGAAGTGGGCCAGTTCTTGCCCAGCTTCAGAAGCCGCGCAATTTGATGTTGCTCGTATTTGATATGGGACTCCCAGTTCGAATATCGTTCTTTCTGCTTTGTGAACGTGGGCACTGAGCAACTAGAGGACGCACACGAAGTTCGTGCGTCACACTGCATCACTGCACGACTGCTGTGTTAATAGGGCGTCGTGAAATCAGAGATAAAACAAAGGTGGTGATCGAAGTGCAAGCGGTTTCTCGAGGTGCAAACCGACCTTCGCTGGAACTTTCGACCAGTCTTCAACTTCCAAGAGGATATGTCGGCATCTGTCCGCAGACATTGACAAACGACCGACGTTCTACATATGACTAGTAGCTGCTAGTAGCTACTATGCGCACTGGTGACAGGAACCGTCAGAGTCAATCGAAGTCAACTATAGTAAATCGCAGGTGCATGTTCGCTGCTGAGTCACTCAGTTAGTGACATATTTCATCTCATGAAATTTAAAGAAGAGAAAATAAAAAATTGAAAGGACTAATGAAGGAGAAGATTTGAGGCTTGTATTTGAATAAAGTAGGAAAGAATGGACTAGTTCTCTCTCTCCACTAGCATTATCCTATCCAATACTATCTCTTTCAATACCTATCCTAAATTTTTCTTGTTTATCTTCCTTGGGTAGGACAGTGGGGATGTACTAGCTGTTGTTGACTTCGTGCAATGAAGACTAACTCGCATGGTGTGTTTATAAGTAGTGAAGAAAACTTGTAAGAAATGTGCTACGTGACACTTGTAGCGCGAGACGTTTTTTCAATTTGACATGACTTCTAGAACTTACACATCAGTAATATATCAAGATAATTTTCATATCACTAATCTCGATTTGAAATATGTCAATATCTATCTATGACATATTTCAAATTTTCAATTAGTTGGCCGGAAGCCCTCCCAAGGATGAAGGTTTGTATTTGTTTCTTAATCTTTTATACCATTTTGAACTGTTGAAAGAGTACACTTTGATATACTATTGTGGAATTGCACAAGAACGCAATAGGTGAGAAGAAAGTCGTGGCAAAAAAACGTGACTTTTGTGGACCACTTCACCCTCAAAATTATACGATTCACATTTCACGATTCTTACCACTCATATTTGCAAAGAATGAGTAGTTACATATGCAATCGATTGGTCCTTGATCATGCTACAACTTTGCCTTAGCACACATCGAAGCTCCCCCAGACCAGCATTCATTGTTTCTCAAGCTTGCAGAGGTATCGACTCAATAGCTGGCAAGTAAGGCGCCTCAGATACTGCAAACAACTCCCTCTGCATTGTTTGAAGCTGCACCGCATGGCTACTTGCTGCGCTACCTTTCTTCTTCTTTGCCCAAAACGCCGTCCCCGCAGTTGTCGTCGTTGTGTACCATTTAGTGGCGGTACATCAATTTGAGGTTGCACAGGTCTCTCTCTCCGGACAAGCTGATGCTATCGTGGTCTCCAGCGTGGAAATGCAAGGGGCACGCATGGCCACAATCCAGCTGAAAGTCACAGGACTTGCTGCTGCTGTCGTCCTCCATCGTGCTGAGGTGCGCAGATTCCAAGACTAGGGTGAGCATGTCCTCGTGGTCCTGGCAAGGCAGGGTGATAGGGGGCTCCACGCAGCCCTGTTCTCGCAACTCCTGCAGGAATGAAAGGGGCAAAGTGCCCTAGTGGAAGCGTAGTGACTCAAAAGGAAAGGAACTAGCTGCAATCATACTAAAGAGTGCAGCGGCATATCACTAACAAAGCTTAGGAAAAATACTCAACATTTTGAGTAGCAAGAAACTGATCACAAATGATGTAGGATGAAAGGCCTTGTCATTACAAACCCGTAGAAATTTACAGAAGTGAAAACTGATAAGAAACAAAGAAGTTATGCCTATCTATAATTTTCTTCCTAAGTGCTCCTCCCTAGGAGGAAGCTACGGATGTTCCTAAGTGTTCGTCAAATCGTCCCTTCCAGAATATTCGTGAGCAAGCCAGATCAGTCTAATCTGACGTGTTGGGCCGAATTGACGTCCACATACATGCATCGACATTACTAGAATATTCTATCTTAGACGCGCTAGGCTAAACCGAAACTTCTAGGTAAATCGACCTAGTCGGCACTCCGCGTCAGCCGAACTTACGTGAAGGTTCGAGTTCATTTTAACGGGCCAGATCGCTCGACGCTGTCGGTCAATCCGACGGTCGCGCTCACCGCGAATTAAGGACAGTCGTCAACCGACCTCAAAACTAATTAAACTTCGGAAAGCCATAACTCTCTCAATACTTGACCAAATTCGATGAACTTTATATCAAAATGACCACGAAAATGCACTCTACATGAATGTACAATTAAAGCATAATTTTATGAAACTCAAAAATGCACTTTATAAACCTATGACCTTACATCATCCCCCTCCTCAAGATGCGACGTCCTTGACGCATTCTGCAGATAACGTCTTAACTTACTCTTACAATGAGTCAAGTTGGCCTCTGGCTCCCAAGTGTTGTCGTCCGCATGGTAGCCTTTCCACTTGACCAGATACTCTTGGACAAATCGTTGACCTCGCTTGACTCGTCGATCGCCGACAATCGCCTCCACTTCATACTCCAATACATCATCGATCTCGACCGGTGGTGGCGGTGTAGGTAGTCGTCCTGGATGTCCTTCATTCGGGTCAACGTATGGCCGCAGACAACTGACATGGAACACATCATGGATACGCCAGCCTGAAGGAAGTTCCAACTTGTAGGCCACTGGATTCACCTGCTTGAGCACTACAAAGGGACCTGTAAACCGTGCCCGCAGTTTCCTCTTGCCTGTGAAAGGTAGGTTCTCTGTGGACAAGAGTACTTTGTCGCCCACATGGAATGTCACTTCCCTCCTGTGCTTGTTAGCATGCTTGACCTGCTCTTCCTGTGCCTTCCGAATACACGTCTTCGCCATATCCCAAGTCTTGGCCATCTGCTCCATAAAAGCTTGTGTAGTAGGAACCTGAGTCTCCTTGGCCTTCTCCAACAAGATGTTCCCTGGATGATATACTTCTCTCCCATAAACCATAGCGAATGGTGACTGCTTGGTCGATCCCTGCATGCTGTTGTTGTAGGCAAACTCCAACCCTGGCAGCTTCTTGTCCCACTCTGAAGGGTCCTCCATAGTGAAACTCCTGAGCACCTCTTGCAGAGTTCTGTTGAGCCTCTCACTCTGCCCGTCTGTCTGAGGGTGATAGGAAGTGCTCATACTCAGCTTGGTCCCCATCAAAGTAAACAATGACCGCCAAAAGTTGCTAGTAAACCTTGGATCCCGATCTGAAACAATCACCTTCGGCAACCCATGTAGCCTGAAAATATGATCAAAGAATAGCCGTGCCACATCCGCTGCCGTAGAAGTCTCCTTCATGGGAATGAAGTGAGCCATCTTGCTGAGTCTGTCAGACACAACCCATACTGCATCGTGCCCTTGACCACTGACTGGTAACGATGTGATGAAGTCCATAGCAATCTGCTCCCAAGGATACTCTGGAATAGGCAGGGGCTGCAATGTACCTCCCTTCTTTTGATTTGGTGTCTTGTTTCTCTGGCACGCATCGCAACTCCTGATCCACTCCTCGATGTCCTTGTCCATATTTCTCCAGTAGTATTCCCGCTTCAGCACGCTTGCCGTCTTCTCGCTTCCAAAGTGTCCAGCATATAAGCAGTCATGATGCTCCGCAAGTAGTAAGTCTCGTAGCTCCTTGATGTCAGGTACCACCACTCTCTTGGAATCACCATAATACCATATGCCGTCCTTCTTCTGCATACTCGAGTTGGACTCAGCTGCTCCACCATCAGCAAACTCTGGGTCCTCCTCATAACCTCTTTGAAGCTTCTCCTTGAAGTCCATATTCTCCTTGATGACTGAGACAGCTGCAAGGTCACACCTCCTGGATAAAGCGTCTGCAGGGTTGATCTTCCCAGGTAAGTACTCAATCTTGTGGTCGAACTGTTGCAGAAACTCCATCCACCTTGCCTGTCTTGGTGTCAACGTTGGCTGCGTCATAAACTTCTCCAAGCTCTTGTGGTCGGTCTTGATGAACACCTTCCGGCCGTCCACATAACATCGCCAAATCCTCAAAGCCTGGATAATAGCCAACATCTCCCGCTCGTGTGCTGCATAGTTTTGCTCAGCAGGACTCAACTTCCTGCTCTCATATGCCACAGGCTGCAATCCTTTGCCCTGGTCCTGGAGAAGAATGGCTCCCACTGCGAAATTTGATGCGTCCGTGATGATGGTGAAAGGAAGCTCTGGACTTGCAATTGCCAACACAGGTGCCTGTGTCAACAGCTCCTTAATCTTCTCAAAGGCTTGCTGCTCCTTGTCACCCCATAGCCACTTCTCCTGCTTCTTCAACATGTCCGTGAGCGGTGCACACACCTTGGCAAATCCTTCAATGAAACGTCGATAATAATTCGCCATGCCGAGGAAACTCCTGAGTTGATGAATATCAGCAGGTACCGGCCAATCTCTGACTGCTTGCACCTTCTTCTGCTCCACCTTGACTCCTTCAGCTCCCACTATGTGTCCAAGAAACTCGACCTCCTTGAGACAGAAGTCGCACTTGCTCATCTTCCCATACAGCTTCTGATCTCTCAAGACCTCCAACACCTTCCTCAGATGCTCCACATGCTCTTCCAAGGTCTTCGAATAGATCAGGATGTCGTCCAAAAATACCACCACAAACTGGTCCAAGTAGGGTCTGAAGATACTATTCATGAGTCCCATGAATGTAGCAGGTGCATTAGTCAATCCAAAAGGCATGACTGTGAACTCGAACAAACCATAGCGAGTTCTGAAAGCAGTCTTCTGAACGTCTCCTTCCGCAATCCGTACCTGGTGATAGCCACTCCTCAAATCGATCTTCGAGAAATACTTCGCCCCGACAAGCCTGTCAATCAACTCGTCCACTCGTGGAAGTGGGTACCTGTTCTTGATGGTGACCTTGTTGAGTGCCCGGTAGTCGACACACATCCTCATAGTCCCATCCTTCTTCTTCACAAATAAGACTGGCGCTGCAAATGGAGACTCGCTGGGTCGGATGAATCCCTTCTCCAATAACTCCGTCAGTTGCTTCTTCAACTCATCCAACTCCGCAAACGATTGTCGATAGGCGGGTCTCACTGGTGGCTTGCTCCCTGGTTCCAACTCAATCTTGTGCTCCATAGCTCTCTGTGGAGGTAATCCTGCAGGTAGTTCCTCAGGAAATACGCACTTGAACTCCTCCAACAGCGCCTTAATTTGGGCAGGCATCTCAGCAGGCTTCTTCTCTTGAGCAGTTGGGCTCTGCTCCTTCTGAGCAAGGGGATCAGACACCACTACTTGCTCCTCCGGCGATGTACATTCGCCCAGGCTGTTAGGATTCACGCTTGCTCCATCTGATGACCTGGCCAGGGCCACCGAAACAAGGTACATCTCCTTCACCTGATTCGCCCTGCATAGCTTCTTAACTTGCAGGCTCGACAGAAGACAGTTACTTGTGGTCGTATCTACCTCCACCTGTTTCGCTGTCTCCATTCGACCATCACGCCCTTGGACTTTCACTTGTCCTGTGCTCCAGTGCACTTGAGGGTTGGCTTTCCTTAGCCATGGTCGGCCCAATATCACCTCATGGTGACCCAACTCTGCCTGCTCCATAACTTCCTTACTCCGGTGCCCCGCTACTTCCACGTGAATAGCTTCCGTAGGTGCACCACACTTGAGTCTCTGCCCATTTGCCAAAATTGCCTCCTTAGGCTCATAATGCTTCTGCACAGGGACTCGCCACTCTTTCACCAGCTTCTTGTGCACAAAGTTTGCACTTGCGCCACTGTCGACCATACACTTCGCATTGTTGCCGTCGACCACTCCTTCCACGATGATAGGCTTGTCAACGTCTCGTCCTTTGCTTCTCGGCAGGCTCCTGGGGATAACCTCCTTGTGAGTTCTCGTCTTCACGCCAGTAGACACCCCAGAACGACTTACTGGCGTCCTCCTTTTTCCTGCTGTTGAGGTTGCTTCGCCTTCACATGACAGTCTCGAGCCAGATGTCCAAGCTTGCCGCAACTATAGCACGGTCCTCTCGGCTTGAAATTCTGCTGCCTGCGCTGGTACTGCACAAGTCCCAACTCCATGGGTACTGGACCTTGAACACTCGTGCTTGGCGCTTGAGATCCAAAGTGTCGATATCCTCCAAAGTTGTGGCTGCCCCACTGCCTCTGACTATACTCCACAGCGTCGACCCTTGTTGCCAATGCCATCATTTCTCCAAGACTGGTAGGGTCCTTGAGCGCCACTTCCTTGGCCACAGTTGGCTTGAGTCCCCTCTTGAACTTGTCCATCATCTCCGACTCGTGCATGGATGGACATTGAAGCACCAGCTCGTTGAAGCGCGATACATACTCCTGAACGCTTCCTCGCTGACGAAGGCGCACCAATAGATCTCGAGCGGTAGCCTCGGGTGCAATAGGTTGAAATTGCCTCTTCAAGCCTTCAAATAGCTGATCAACAGTAGCAGGAACTCCAGACAGCTGCTCTTCTCGTTCATACCAAGCTCCAGCACTCTTCTGCAGCAAAGTTATGACAAAGGCGACTTGCCTGTCGGGCGTGAGCGCAGAATACTCCATAAACTTCTTCACTCCAAAAATCCATTGATGAACAGGCGGCGATCCACGCTCTCCAGTATAAACTTCAGGCTTAGGCGCACGCACTCCTGATGCGGGTGGAATAACTGGTTGCACCACTGGGTTAACATGAATCGGTGGTACAACAGGTGCAGGTGCCGAACTCGTCGAAGCGGCGTTCCCCATAACAACTCGCACCATTCTCTCCACCTCCGCGCGCATATTTTGTTGAAACTGGGTGTAGACTTCTCCTCCAATTGCATTTGCCATTTGCCTTAGCATCGCCTGCATCTCTTGTTGCTCTCTGGTCATTGTTGGTGCTGCCTGCTGCCCCGCGCGCTCAACATGCTCGACATGTTCGCCTCCTCCAGCTGCCGGCTGCGACTCCATAATATAATATGCAAACTAGCCCTGCTCCGATACCAGATGAAAGGGGCAGAGTGCCCTAGTGGAAGCGTAGTGACTCACGAGGAAAGGAACTAGTTGCCATCATACTAGAGAGTGCAGCGGCATATCACTAACAAAGCTTAGGAAAATTACTCAACATTTTGAGTAGCAAGAAACTGCTCACAAATGATGTAGGATGAAAGGCCTTGTCATTACAAACCCGTAGAAATTTACAGAAGTGAAAACTGATAAGAAACAAAGAAGTTATGCCTATTTATAATTTTCTGCCTAAGTGCTCCTCCCTAGGAGGAAGCTACGGATTTTCCTAAGTGTTCGTCAAATCGTCCCTTCCAGAATATTCGTGAGTAAGCCAGATCAGTCTAATCTGACGTGTCGGGCCGAATTGACGTCCACATACATGCATCGACATTACTAGAATATTCTATCTTAGACGCGCTAGGCTAAACCGAAACTTCTAGGTAAATCGACCTAGTCGGCACTCCGCGTCAGCCGAACTTACGTGAAGGTTCGAGTTCATTCTAACGGGCCAGATCGCTCGACGCTGTCGGTCAATCCGACGGTCGCGCTCACCGCGAATTAAGGACAGTCGTCAACCGACCTCAAAACTAATTAAACTTCGGAAATCCATAACTCTCTCAATACTTGACCAAATTCGATGAACTTTATATCAAAATGACCACAAAAATGCACTCTACACTACTATACAATCAAAACATACTTTCATGAAACTCAAAAATGCACTTTATAAACCTATGACCTTACATCATCCCCCTCCTCAAGATGCGACGTCCTCGACGCATTCTGCAGATAACGTCTCAACTTACTCTTACAATGAGTCAAGTTGGCCTCTGGCTCCCAAGTGTTGTCGTCCGCATGGTAGCCTTTCCACTTGACCAGATACTCTTGGACAAATCGTTGACCTCGCTTGACTCGTCGATCGCCGACAATCGCCTCCACTTCATACTCCAATACATCATCGATCTCGACCGGTGGTGGCGGTGTAGGTAGTCGTCCTGGATGTCCTTCATTCGGGTCAACGTATGGCCGTAGACAACTGACATGGAACACATCATGGATACGCCATCCTGGAGGAAGTTCCAACTTGTAGGTCACTGGATTCACCTGCTTGAGCACTTCAAAGGGACCTGTAAACCGTGCCCGCAGTTTCCTCTTGCCTGTGAAAGGTAGGTTCTCTGTGGACAAGAGTACTTTGTCGCCCACTTGGAATGTCACTTCCCTCCTGTGCTTGTTAGCATGCTTGACCTGCTCTTGTTGTGCCTTCCGAATACACGTCTTCGCCATATCCCAAGTCTTGGCCATCTGCTCCATAAAAGCTTGTGTAGTAGGAACCTGAGTCTCCTTGGCCTTCTCCAACAAGATGTTCCCTGGATGATATACTTCTCTCCCATAAACCATAGCGAATGGTGACTGCTTGGTCGATCCCTGCATGCTGTTGTTGTAGGCAAACTCCAATCCTGGCAGCTTCTTGTCCCACTCTGAAGGGTCCTCCATAGTGAAACTCCTGAGCACCTCTTGCAGAGTTCTGTTGAGCCTCTCACTCTGCCCGTCTGTCTGAGGGTGATAGGAAGTGCTCATACTCAGCTTGGTCCCCATCAAAGTAAACAATGACCGCCAAAAGTTGCTAGTAAACCTTGGATCCCGATCTGAAACAATCACCTTCGGCAACCCATGTAGCCTGAAAATATGATCAAAGAATAGCCGTGCCACATCTGCTGCCGTAGAAGTCTCCTTCATGGGAATGAAGTGAGCCATCTTGCTGAGTCTGTCAGACACAACCCATACTGCATCGTGCCCTTGACCACTGACTGGTAACGATGTGATGAAGTCCATAGCAATCTGCTCCCAAGGATACTCTGGAATAGGCAGGGGCTGCAATGTACCTCCCTTCTTTTGATTTGGTGTCTTGTTTCTCTGGCACGCATCGCAACTCCTGATCCACTCCTCGATGTCCTTGTCCATATTTCTCCAGTAGTATTCCCGCTTCAGCACGCTTGCCGTCTTCTCGCTTCCAAAGTGTCCAGCATATAAGCAGTCATGATGCTCCGCAAGTAGTAAGTCTCGTAGCTCCTTGATGTCAGGTACCACCACTCTCTTGGAATCACCATAATACCATATGCCGTCCTTCTTCTGCATACTCGCGTTGAACTCAGCTGCTCCACCATCAGCAAACTCTGGGTCCTCCTCATAACCTCTTTGAAGCTTCTCCTTGAAGTCCATATTCTCCTTGATGACTGAGACAGCTGCAAGGTCACACCTCCTGGATAAAGCGTCTGCAGGGTTGATCTTCCCAGGTAAGTACTCAATCTTGTGGTCGAACTGTTGCAGAAACTCCATCCACCTTGCCTGTCTTGGTGTCAACGTTGGCTGCGTCATAAACTTCTCCAAGCTCTTGTGGTCGGTCTTGATGAACACCTTCCGGCCGTCCACATAACATCGCCAAATCCTCAAAGCCTGGATAATAGCCAACATCTCCCGCTCGTGTGCTGCATAGTTTTGCTCAGCAGGACTCAACTTCCTGCTCTCATATGCCACAGGCTGCAATCCTTTGCCCTGGTCCTGGAGAAGAATGGCTCCCACTGCGAAATTTGATGCGTCCGTGATGATGGTGAAAGGAAGCTCTGGACTTGCAATTGCCAACACAGGTGCCTGTGTCAACAGCTCCTTAATCTTCTCAAAGGCTTGCTGCTCCTTGTCACCCCATAGCCACTTCTCCTGCTTCTTCAACATGTCCGTGAGCGGTGCACACACCTTGGCAAATCCTTCAATGAAACGTCGATAATAATTCGCCATGCCGAGGAAACTCCTGAGTTGATGAATATCAGCAGGTACCGGCCAATCTCTGACTGCTTGCACCTTCTTCTGCTCCACCTTGACTCCTTCAGCTCCCACTATGTGTCCAAGAAACTCGACCTCCTTGAGACAGAAGTCGCACTTGCTCATCTTCCCATACAGCTTCTGATCTCTCAAGACCTCCAACACCTTCCTCAGATGCTCCACATGCTCTTCCAAGGTCTTCGAATAGATCAGGATGTCGTCCAAAAATACCACCACAAACTGGTCCAAGTAGGGTCTGAAGATACTATTCATGAGTCCCATGAATGTAGCAGGTGCATTAGTCAATCCAAAAGGCATGACTGTGAACTCGAACAAACCATAGCGAGTTCTGAAAGCAGTCTTCTGAACGTCTCCTTCCGCAATCCGTACCTGGTGATAGCCACTCCCCAAATCGATCTTCGAGAAATACTTCGCCCCGACAAGCCTGTCAATCAACTCGTCCACTCGTGGAAGTGGGTACCTGTTCTTGACGGTGACCTTGTTGAGTGCCCGGTAGTTGACACACATCCTCATAGTCCCATCCTTCTTCTTCACAAACAAGACTGGCGCTGCAAATGGAGACTCGCTGGGTCGGGTGAATCCCTTCTCGAACAACTCTGTCAGTTGCTTCTTCAACTCATCCAACTCCGCAAACGATTGTCGATAGGCGGGTCTCACTGGTGGCTTGCTCCCTGGTTCCAACTCGATCTTGTGCTCCATAGCTCTCTGTGGAGGTAATCTTGTAGGTAGCTCCTCAGGAAATACGTTCTTGAACTCCTCCAACAGCGCCTTAATTTGGGCAGGCATCTCAGCAGGCTTCTTCTCTTGAGCAGTTGGGCTCTGCTCCTTCTGAGCAAGGGGATCAGACACCACTACTTGCTCCTCCGGCGATGTACATTCGCCCAGGCTGTTAGGATTCACGCTTGCTCCATCTGATGACCTGGCCAGGGCCACCGAAACAAGGTACATCTCCTTCACCTGATTCGCCCTGCATCTCTCGTTGCTCTCTGGTCATTGTTGGTGCTGCCTGCTGTCCCGCGCGCTCAACATGCTCGACATGTTCGCCTCCTCCAGCT
>WELA01006130.1:10469-27919 GCA_009602735.1 Mesotaenium endlicherianum
CTCCTCCCCCCCCCCCTTTCCCAATCTGCTGAGAAAGGCGTTTGCTGCATGCAAGCCTCCTTGTGACGTTCTTTTGCCGTTGAAAGAGATGTCCAGTGAGAAGTGCTAATTGGTTGCTTGGATGGGCCGTACCGAGTGCATGCGTGTGCGGTGCGCGTGAGCAGCCAAGTCATCCGCCATGTGGAAGCTAAGCTGTGCTGTCTCTGCTAGCTATGCTCACTGATCTGCTGGCCCCAGTTGCTGCTGCCTGATTTTGCCTGGGGGGTGATGCGTGGGCTGGCTGCTGCAGGAGGTGGAGGACTTCATAAAGTCGAAGAACCCCGTGATGATGCCGGACCTCTACTTCCAGTCCTTCCCCATCGACTCCCCACTGCTGGTGAGCATCTCGCGCAACCTTGCTCTCGCAGGCTGCACACTTGCGCAGTTGCACGCGCATGCGAGTGCGTGTATGTGTGTGTGTATGTGTGTGTGTGTGTGTGTGTGTGCGCGCACGCGCACTTGCGTGTGGTGGGCGTGAGGCTCATGCAGACTAGTGGTGGGCCTTGCAGTGCGGGGTAACAGTGCTGCCTCTCACTCTCATGATCATTTGTGGCGGTGTTGGTGAAGAGGTGGGCGAGGAACCGAAATTTGAGCGGGTCATGTGGGGCACAGGCCGCCGCTTGATGGGGACGTGCTAGCAGTGCTCCTGTGGTTGCTGCTGCTGCTCCTTTCTCTTCTTCCTCTACTGTTAGGCAATGCTGATCGTGCTCAGAGGAACAGTTGTGGCCATGTGGATCTCTAACCACAATATGTGTCAGCATTGCTCGCAAAGCAGATTACAAACTCCCCCCCCCTCCAACCTGTGTGTGCATGTGTGTGTGTGTGTGTGTGTACATTCTCAGGAGGACTTCGAATTGGATCCCGAGAGGCCTGCCGGGTACGAGGATCTGGTCATCTACGCCGCCCCTCTTCACCAGGGCTGATGCCCTCACCCTTCATCTAGCGACACCTGTCCTTGTTCGAAGTTGACAACCCTAGCTCGTCCACTCGTCTAGGCCCAATAAGCTGACTCGTATTGTAGCCGGCCAGGTTTACGTATTTGTTAGTCAGGAGCGCACATACCGCAGGTGATGGTAATCTGGTTCAAGTTAAGTGATCGCGAGGCTCACAATGGTTCCGATTTCATCTTCCTCAAGGAATGCCATCATATTCATGCCCAGCTCTTACCAAATTCCTTGCCATCTAGTCGGTCTTTCTTGCGTTTTTGGCAAAACTCGGCCCTCTTTGTCTTTTGTGTCGTAAGGTATTGGTTTGAATCATACGAAAGGGGCGAGCGTGATTTTGCTTTTTGATGATAAGGAGAGTAGAACCGTATTGCGGTGGAGTGTGAATGTGTTGTTGGAGATCCCTCGCTACCTCGTGTTGCACCTCTCTACTTGTGAGATAAAAATTGGTGAGATATTATTGCTATAGGTGTGCTAACAGCTGGCCTTTTACGTGCCAAAAAGATACATGATGAGCTGATTGTCCATGCTTCAGCATGGTCTGAACCAGTATCTGCAACCATGTGTAGTCGAACACTTTGCGTTAAGCTTGTCTTGTTAAAGCAGCAATTGAATGGCGACGTACGACCGCAGATTACCTTGGATATATATGTCGTGCATATTGCAGCAAAGAGTTTGATAAGCTACACCTAAAAGCATGCACTAGACAATGCACATGCCTTTTCAATCTAAAAGCTTTATGTGGAACTCTCATAACGTTTTTGTCACAATTTCTTGACTTCTGTCTTGATGCATGTTGTGGTCTAGCTACATAGCTAAGCTTGTGGAATATATGATCTATGGTTTGGATGGCTCCCTTTAAATCAGTTGTGTCTATCATGCGTTTTCAAGTAAAGTTTGCTTTTGCCTCTTTCAAATTTGCATATTGAAGTGTTTAGAGGACTGACTCAATAAATTCCAATTCTTTCGAGTCGTTGGCAAAGGCCTAGGAAGTAAGCTTCTTAGCTTCCGCGGTTTGTTATATGCGCCTAGTATGGCCTCTGAATTATCATCAGAGGTCTCCAACCTGTGACCGACAAACGTAAGACCTGTTTTGTTTCTTGAAATATAGTGGGAAGCACAAATAAACTCGCGTAATATTTGGCGGACCTTTAAATTTTTGCGTCTTTTGTTGGAAACTTGCCTACTTTTTTCAAGCATTGATGCTTTGCGTGATTGTAAAGTTCGAATATTTTTAAGTGTGTAGTACTTTATAGCATTATATTATATGTATATGTGACCAGACATTGATGTTTTGTATAACTTGAAAATCCTTCAAATTCCTGCGAAGTTTCTCCTCAAATCCTAAGTGGAGTTTTCCCCCCATGGTTGGACCACTAGGGGTGGACATGTGAGAGGGCAAGTTTCATTTCCTAGATATAGCGATCCCTATGAAGACATCATCACATTAGACCGGATTTCGGAATAAGCTATAGTAATTTACTTTCGAGTCTGGTCGAGTTCTGCTTCAGGGCCAAGGGCTGCTCAAAGATAAGGTAGGATTTTTATCGCAGCCACGTGATTTTCTTTGCATGGCTATTGCCGATCCGCTGGCGTCTATTATGATCCCTTACAGTCCAGTGTGGTCCAGTGCAGTCCATTGTGGTCAACTGGGCTCCAGTCAGCTCCAGTGTGCCCCTTCCTCTAGCTTGCACGAGCTTGCACCTGCTCACATTGGCCCGTACCAGTGTGCACGTGTTGTCTGCGATGTTTGAGTAATGGTGCTAGCATCAGGCACGTGAAATACTGGCTGACGTGAGACAGTCATAGGGTTTGCATTGGTTTGCATACGACTAGCTAAAGCAAGCTAGAGCTGAGCTAGAGGCTAAATTGAGTTAAATTCCATTAAATACAGCTGGCAAGGCCCAAATGGAGCATGTGCTGACGACTGTGCCGCTTCGCCGCATTCCATGTCTCTTACTGGCCCGTCAAATTTTCAGGAATTTTCAGAAAATATGCTAATAGATCTTGCGAACCTACCTCAGCCAATAGTCACAGCCAGTTGCGTCTCTGCGCTCCAGTGTGCTCCGTCCTCCAAGCGTTAGTGCCCGAGAAGATCTTGAGCGCGCGTGTGGGGCTCATTGAAAGGGCACGCTGCTCGCGAGTGCCCTACTTTGATCTATCCACGGTTTCTTACAGTTTCAAAAGCAGGTCCCTACTACATAAGTAGCCAGAAGTGCCCCGTCAAATTCAATTTCCCTGATCAAATTTACTCCGCATTGCTTGTCTGAATTTTCAGCCATGGCTGCCCTCCTCGCTAACTCCACCCTCCTCGCCCAGTCCGCCTTCGCCGGCGTTGCCGTATCCAAGGTCCAGAATGGATCCAGGGTGAACATGGCCAAGGGAGCCTCCAGCAGCGGCTGGTGAGTTGGCGACCTTGTCATTAGCCCCTGTCTCTACCGTTGTCGAAATCCTGGTGCTCAGTGTCTTGCGTACTTCAGTTGCTGAGACGTCTTACTACTGGGGGATGCATTCTGTCTCGGTGAAGGACTTGTGTGTGCGTAATGTATATCAGCACATCCGTTTCAAGCCCCATTCTTAACCTCATGACCGTGCTTTTTACAATTCAGGTACGGTGCTGACCGTCCCCTGTACCTGGGACCTCTGTCCGGCGACACCCCCTCATACCTCACCGGAGAGTACCCCGGCGACTACGGCTGGGACACCGCCGGTCTGTCCGCTGACCCCGAGACCTTCGCCAAGAACCGCGAGCTTGAGGTGAGCACTTGTTCCCGTCATGCCACGTGGTAACCTATCTCATGCTGCTGTGCTCTTAAAATGGGCCCTATTCCATCTTGCTATTGGTAGTCTCCGTGCATGCCCTGTGCTAGTTTTATTTCAGATATCTGTTGAATGGGATGTGTGAAGCACAACAGGACACGTGGATCACAATGTCGGAGCCTGAAGACTAATCAGTGTTCAAGCAAGGATGTCCAGGTGTCCCATGCGCAGCACAGATGGGAATGTGCCAGGTGGCACATCTGCGGATCTAACTGTTAGCGAAAATGTATTGGCCAGTGTCCTCTTAGCTTACTTTGTGGAGGAATTTGGCAAGTACACATCTCATAACTAAGCTACCGCCCAAGGACATGGCCCTCAAGCGTGCAGTCCACTGATACAAAGCGAGGCATGCTTGTTCCAGGTCATCCACGCTCGCTGGGCCATGCTTGGAGCACTCGGATGCGTCACCCCCGAGCTCCTGGCCAAGAGCGGCGTTCCCTTCGGTGAGCATTCTCATCCTTGCAACCCCCCCCCNAGTACCCAAATGCTGTTGCATAAGGTATGCAGAATGGAGAAGGCAGTGTAGGATAGGCCGGAAGTATCCAAGCAGGGCCTGCAATTTAGTGTGGCAACCATACTTTGCTGGATGCGGAATGCAATCTACGAATTCAAATTCTCCATCATCTTTTGCTATGTACATCTTTGGACATCGGTCTGAGTATATTCCGCGCATATCATGCCTGCAGGTGAGTCCGTGTGGTTCAAGGCCGGCTCCCAGATCTTTGCCTCCGGCGGCCTGGACTACCTCGGAAACTCTTCCCTGGTGCACGCCCAGTCCATCCTGGCCATCCTCGGCTCACAGGTCATCCTCATGGGTGCCGTCGAGGGATACCGCGTTGGTGGCGGCCCCCTGGGCGACGTTGAGGACCCCCTCTACCCCGGTGGCCAGTTCGACCCCCTCGGCCTTGCCGACGACCCCGACACCTTCGCTGAGCTGAAGGTGAAGGAGATCAAGAATGGAAGACTCGCTATGTTCTCCATGTTTGGGTTCTATGTCCAGGCCATCGTCACCGGAAAGGGCCCCATTGCCAACTTGGACGCCCACTTGGCCGACCCCACCGTCAACAACGCATGGGCATATGCCACCTCATTCACCCCCGGCTCTTAGAGAGATAGTTAGCGTCTTAGTACTGTAGGATGTCACATAGGTCACATAAATAGCTAGCAGCTCTAGTTATTGATTTTTTAGTGCTGCCGCACTTTGTGAATCTTAGGTCCTTAGGCACTTAATCATCTGTAATTACTCCCTCCACATATTACTATCATTCGGTTTGCATCACATACTTATCTCACGGAAACTCCTGTTTGAACCAACATGTTGCTGCGTTGTCTATGCTTTCTTTACTTCTCGCAAAAGCAGGCTAACAGTTTTGTGATGTAGGACAGGGACCATCCTCCTGCCAATGCCTTCCCACCAAGTACTTGACAACCAGGAAATTGACGTTCTGACACTACATTGACCTCAAAAGAACAGATTTTAATGAGTAAATTTTGCATGATCAGCAGGAGCACCAAGTATCTCTCTCCCCCATCTGACCACCTTCAGAGGAGTTTATATAAGTTCAAACCCTACATAGTCATCGCGTCCCTGGCGTCCCTGGAAATCAATGTAGTGTGAGAATGCAAGAAGTGTTTTGTAGCACAAGCATACCACATTGGTCACCAATTTATCACCATTTAAGGCAGGTACTATGCAAGCCCACAGCTTCCATCGCCAGAATGTCCAAGAGGGTTATGCCTAACACAGGAAGGAAATGGTCAATGTTGTCAGCAGAAATGTCTAATGACTGTTTGATAGTCTTGCTACCTTTGATTGTTGTAACTTGTGTTTCATGAATGTACTGACTAGACATTGCATTTGATGCGTATTCTGCGCGTCGCGGTTGTCCCGGATGGGCACTAGCTCTAGATGAAAGTTTACTACTGCTCATGCAACCCTATGAATACATTGACTCTTCATGCCCTAGCTAAGCAGTTTTTCGAGTCTATAATTCCTTCGCGCATTTGATGTTGAGAATAACTAACCTACCAGCTGCTCCCCAATCCTGTATGTACCTTTTATGAGTCGGCCTTCAAGCTAACCTTGCCGGTTAACTCCAACCCAGCCTAATGATCAATCAATCAATCACTACATCAATCTACATTTAGCTTTACTGCAAGGGCTTACGTCAGGTTCCAACTTTATAAGGAGACTCCTGTGATAGTGGCTGGCTGCAAACAAGGTAGCAGCACACTCCTAAGTATTCCGCTAAACTTTTTTTGCAGCAGCGCTAGATCAATTTTGTCGTCACAAGAAGTTGACATATGAACATACTCGGGCAGCAATCTACGGAAGGCAAACGCAGAGGGTAGGATAATGGAGTGCCGAAGCGTTTGCATGCCATAAATGACCTACTTGCAGCAGTGCCACGGGCTGATTACACACTGGGCTGGCATTACAGATATCCTGCAGAGATGCTAGTGAACACAATAACTAGCACACCTCAAGATGTAAAACGCCACCCAAATGTTTGTTGTGAAGCCCCTGATAATAGCATTTCTATGCCACGTCAGCTTATTGGCTATAATGGTGAGTAAGTACTTTCACACAGGTTATCCCAGTACGTTCAAATGGGTTATCTCAGAGAACTTAGTTGTGCCCATCGTTCGCTAACTGGCTTAGTTCGTCATTTGACTAAGTATTTGTCCCTACGGCATTTTGCACATATGCCAGAAAAAGTTTAAAATCAAATGCTGCCGATTGGTCCCTCCGGTTGATACAAGGTTTCTTTTTGGGTAAAGCAAATGACAGTCAGCCCGCTAACAACTTGACTAGCTGTACAACAGAAGGGGCTATATGAAGCAAATGTAAATAAGAGGAACTTAACAGAAAGCCCTACAGTTACACAAAATGAATAAGCTAAGTACTACGACATTCAAAAATCAGCTTCGATTGGCATAACCACGTGCAACATCAGCCTTGCCAACGAGGCCCGACAGCCTCACACCAGAGCCTTGGCTTACCTCCCAAATCATTCGCTTCTGGTTTGACGGGGCTACCTTAAAGAAGCTGCAGAACCGTTTGCTAGATAGAAAGAGGACCATCCTTTGATCCAATGATGTTTGTAATAAACAGGTACTATCAAACACGGACCTTGGCCTTGCTCTTGGAGCCAATCTGGATCTTGTTCTTCTTGCGAGGAGGAGGGGGCTGCTCAAGTCACGGCACAAAAGGAGTCAGTCCCACTTCCGCTCATGCTCCATACAGAGTATACCACTTAGTGTCACGCATATACGTGGACGTTATCATGCCACCTACACCTGTTCTCATATGGAATTCACACAAGCATGTATGGAGGCAGCAGAAGCAGTATTCACAGGTCTGCATATCAGGTGCTAGCAGAATGGCTTACAGTGCGCAACTCCTCCTCGTGCTTCACTATGAAAGCAGTGTCCACTTTGCCGTCCTTGAAGTCCTGAAACACCACAGACAAGGCCGCACTCAGTCAAGATGCACCCTTGCCCCCTGCAGAATGATATGAAGAATCTCCAAACCCAGAGTGCAGCGTCTAGTAAGTGAAAAAGGCTTCCTTGACGTCAAATTATCCAAGTTGTCACACTTGAAGTGCTGTTAGTCACGACCGAATGTTCATCTCAGTATGCAGCTGTTTTGGTCAAATGATGGAGCAGTAGGGCCATTTCAACGTCGAGCTTGGAGAGATCAATCACGTACCTGAATGTCCAAGATAAGTTTGTGGTAGTCCACAGTCGTCGGGATTCCTGCATGCAGTATCCACGCCAGTGCCCGATCTTTAGCCCTTACTGTCCTCACTGCTCAGCGATGTCATGGACTCATTGACTTGACCCAATGCAACGACTTATGAGGCACAGTGGGCCGCATGCCCTCGGGGCAATGTCAGCAGAGTAGACTGTCCCACAGTCCTGCGTTCCATCCTTACTTGCTTTTGCTGTTTAATTACTGTGAAGGGGACTACCAACCATGGAAGAAACTGAAGCATCTACCGCATGAGCCCCAGTAGTTCCATTGTGCTCTAAGCATCACCGGAAGTGTCTGGGAGAAGGAGACAGAGAGGGAGACAGAGTTGTCAAGAGTCATGTCTGAACCCAACATGAGAATGCAAAGAAGGCGCTCATTGGCTCATCTAGGATATCCAAAAGGCCATCATCCAGGCAACATGTGCGGCAAGGTGTTGAACAAAAGCACACAAATGCCATCTGGTCAAGTAGGGAAACACAGTGTACCAGAAATTATGGTGTCGTCAAGGGCGCGCTTCATGCGCTCAATAGCCTTCTCCCTCGTGGGGGCCCACACAATAAGCTGCACGCAACCGACTTCACACAGTTCAGTCGTGGCGGGATAAGACAACACCTGCCCCACTGAAGCGAAAACATTTACTTTAAAGTACACATGCTTCTCTAAAAGTGGAGAAGAGGTGAAATTGTATTAAAAAGCACCCCTCCAACACGTGTAAGAACAAGCTGCTTATCTACACTTTTGGCTGGTAGGATGGGTTTCAACTCCAAAACTTTGACGAGACAAAACCTAAGCTTATTTTCCAAAGATGTTTGCGCCCGAGTGCGCAGTGCTTGCCGTGCTGCTATGTGAGATACACAATGTCATTATGATGCAGTCACTAGAATGTGTCAAATTAGCCCCTCTCCACTTCATCCTTTGATTGATTCACATCCCCGAGAACGGCTGGATATCTAGGACTAGTATGCTATGAACGTCTCTGCCCCATGTTCCACATGCAGCAAGATAGGAAGAGAATGATTGAGCCTTAATGTGGGGCTGATGAGTCCAGTGGTTCGGAGGGCCTCAGAATGTCGTATTGCAGACGTTGCTGCGACATGCATTCCAAGGGAAAGAGGAAGCAGGTAGCACCTTGCCAAGGAGAGAGTCGTAGCTGGGAGGCACAAGATAGTCTGCATACACGTGGCTGTCCATGCGCACAAATGGGCCACCAGATGGCAGGTAGGCGGTAATTCGGCCTGAGGCATCCAGGGCACAACAATCAGTGAGGCCCCTATATACCAGTCACACATACTACTGGTGAACCAGTTCGGGGGCAGGACCTCCGAGCATTTCTCATCCGCCCATCTTGTTTCTCCAGCATGCACTCGGTTGGACCTACTGCAGTATATTGGCGGTTGCTTTGTAGAGTAGCTGCTCTAGTCTGACACGTTCTTCGTGCTAGTTGTTACGAGGTAATGTGTGGCTTACCTGGGCCAGGTCGGAAGTTTTGGAAAGCATCCTCTGCATTGAGGCGGCACTCAATAGAGTGGCCACTGACAACAATATCCTCCTGCAATTGTACTCAACCACAAACATGAGATTGAAACGTAGACAGCCTTATACCAACATAATCCAGTAGAGCAGTAGTCAACTAAAACATTTGATGTGTCAGATAACACCAACTGGTGACGAATAAATATCCGTACATCAAAAAGGGAGGCAAGGAAAGCACCTGCTTGTAACGGAGCTTCTCGCCCATTGCCACTCTGATTTGCTCCTCGATAAGGTCGATGGATGTAATCATCTCAGTTACGGGATGCTCCACCTACTCAAGCAAAAGTGGTGTATTACTTGGCTGACGTTCAAACCCAACAAAACCCCTGAAATCTTGATCATGGGGGGCTATGCTTTGTGTATCAATGTGCCTGGCCTTCTCATAATAATGCAAGTATACAACTTCAATCTCCACATGAGCCATGACAAAAAGTGCATACTACTCACCTGAATACGTGTGTTCATCTCCATGAAGTAAAAGTTGCCACTCTCATCCAGCAAAAATTCAATGGTACCCACACCAATGTACCCTATGGAGGCAGCTGCATTGACGGCAGCATCACCCATGGCCTTTCGTAGCTCAGGAGACAAAGCTGGAGAAGGAGCTTCTTCAAGCAGCTTCTGGTTCCTCCTCTGTCAAGCATTATCCCAATATACGAAGAAAGAACTTGAGCATTGGTGTTTACACAGGGTTGTGTACGCATACTATATCTGGCTAGCACAGAAGCCAATCCATAATTTACTGAGGCTGCCAGAAAACCATGAGATCTTTGGGTAGCTCCAACTCTTTTGCCCTTCCCTTCCTCCAGAACCAGAAGTACTAGGTGTGTCCCAACTTTATCAGAACTATTTTGCCTACCAAAATCCATCATTCACTTATTGTTGATCTGGCTATTGTTTGGAGTCACAATGTCGGCATCAAAACTCTCTTGTGAAGGCGGTTTGATTAAAGAGTACATGATGAATGTACCTGAATACTGCAGTCGCGCTCGTTGAGATGAATACAGTTGCCATATTTATCGCAAAGCACCTGCACAAAGAGCTTCGTGGGTAAGGAGTTGAGGGTTTGGTCCACATAGGTTTCTTGCAATGCAAATACAGAGGGTACCAAGATGGTGAGGAGCACTACTTACCTGGAACTCTATGTGGCGAGGGTTGATAACAGCCTTCTCTAAATAGCAACCATCATTGCCAAAAGCTGCTCCAGCCTCACTCCTTGCTTGCTGCCATAGGAAAAAGTAGGAACAGTAAGTATAAAAACCTCACCCTCTACTGTCATATATCAGCATTAACTTAATGAACCAGAATATCTTTAAGGTGGATATCCATATTGACAAAGCACATGACGAAGTTAGTGCCTATTACCTATCACATTTCCTTACGAGCTCCAAGAGTAGACAAGCAGTTAAGAGATGTGAACCTGAAGCATCTTCACAAACTCCTCTGGGACAGTGGCAAGCCGCATACCACGGCCACCTCCACCAGCTGTGGCCTGTTGCAACAGTCATTACAACAAGTTTCAAATGATTGCAGTGAATTTGCACGTGAAACCCTGACCGGAACCTGCATTTATAGAAACTACTTCTGCGCCTGCTTTCTACCTGTAAATTGGTCAGCTTATTGAAAACACGGGTTTCACTAAATGCATGAGTGCGTGTAACAATAAGGACAATTGAAGGGCTTACCTTGATCATTACAGGAAACCCAATCTCCTCAGCAATCTTGACGGCCTCTTCAGTGCTCTGCAGTTACACATCCATTGAATGTTATTGCTGGCCCCATTGAAGTAGCACATTCTTGTAGTAATATAGTCAACTGGAGTCCCAGCCAATTGACGAGCTATATCAACTCATCGTTCCCAAGGGTAAAGCATGCACAAGTCATTTTCGCAGGTAGGTTTCACTCAGTAGAAATACTGGCAATAGGTTTTGCCAACGGTCTCTACTTGTATCACACCAGCTCCAAGCTCATTAAACAGCATCACTGTGCAGACCCACGTCTGATCACTGTGACACATGGCTTACCACATTTTTGCTGTCGAGGCTCTAATATTCAATTGGTCACTGGCTTTTTTCTAAAGGGTCTCTTAGCATAGTAGCGCATTTTGAGGCAGTGGTCAGCATTCTTACATTTACAAGGCCATCACTGCCAGGCACGGTAGGCACACCAGCCTTCCTCATTGTCTCACGAGCAGTGGCCTTGTCTCCCATTACCCGAATGCTGTCAGGCTGTCAAGAATACAACAACTTCATTCATGAATCACTACTGTTTCCTGATCCCACCAAACTTGCTGGTATTGTTAGTCGACAAGCCATTTCTGATTAGCATCAACTGACCTTTGGGCCAATGAAATTGAGGCCATGGTCTCCACAGATCTCTACGAATGTGGCATTCTCTGCCAAAAAACCATAGCCAGGGTGCACCATTGTGCAATTATGGCTCACTGCTGCAGCCACAATATTGGGAATATCCAGATACCTGCAAGTACGTAACATACTCGTTAAGGACTTCTGCGTAAAGTGTAACCTGATTGCAACTAGTGCTGAACTATGGTAGACCAAGCTGTATGGTGCTTACGATTGGCTGCTTGGTGCCTCTCCGATGCAGACGGCCTCGTCGGCAAGCTGAACATGCAAGGACTTGCTGTCAATTGTAGAATGAACAGCTACACAAGGAATGCCCATCTCATGTGCCGTCCGAATAACGCGCACTGCGATCTCTCCCCTGTTAGCAATTAGAATTTTCTCTTGCTTCTTCTGCTCACAGGTGATCCTAAAAACGTCTCCATTGGTATTGCTCCTGCTGCTGGCTTTTGCAGATAGCTTCAGAGCTTTGCCATGAGAGCCACAGCTGAAGCTGGACTTAGAATAGCTCAGGGACAAGGAAGGCCGACAAGTTGCAAGGACATGTCTGTGCTGTTGGGAAGCAGCTGGAACTGCGGCAAGAACTCCTCCCTGAACACAAGGAACAAAGGACTAACAAGGCTCAGTGAGAATATTCATAAGCAAAGCGAAGGAAGGTCATTGCGCTTCTCGACCGGCCAGCTTATAATTAATGGAGGTCCTCAAGATACAGTATTTCATAGGAGTTTTCAGAAACCATTACACCGTATGAATACAAGCTTTTCAAAAAGGACAGTAGACCTCGACAGGGAAGATCTTAGAGGTCCATCTAGAACTTTACCAAATTTGAAACAGCCTGGGTCAGCGTAAGAGCCTGCATTGCTCCTACTTGTTCTAGGATCCTTGATGAAAATTATATGGCCTGCTCAGGATCAGTTTTCAGAATCAAAGTGTTATCAAGAAGTTCCGTGGTAAGTATGCGCAGAGCAGCCAAATGTTTATTATCTTCAGAGCTGGCAGCTGAAGATTGCTACAAAAAGGTGAAAATGAGAAGCGCCACGTACTTTTCAGATGTAGCTGACTTAGGAATGTTAGCTCGTTAGAGTGGACCTAGTGACATTGTTTGATTGATGTATTAGACCACAGAGAGGTCACAAGCGACTCTCGCGATTGTTTGCGGGCTCCAGAGAGAAGATGGTTCCTGTCAAGAGAGATCGAGAGGAGGAGCACCAATAACTGCTGATTAGAAGGCTTGCAGGTCCGGAAAGCAGACAGCTACGATTACGCCATCTGGAAGTTTGCTGGCTAGGAATAGCTTCGGGGAAAGCTTTTTTCCTTCTGGACTTTATATGACTGTTGGTTTGTCAATCATTACTATTATTTGACATAGTTCCATATATATAATAAGCCCTTGTATTGTCACGATTTTATAACAGTGTCGGATTTGGCCGTAATAGACCCCCAAGAATGTTTGTCAACGCAGAAGCTGGCCCAGCTTTTAAACCATTTGAAACTGTTTGCAACAGCTTCTGGTTTGCTGCTTCCTGGAGCTTCGGCAGCGTGTAAAAGAATTTTGGCTAACTTTTGACAAGAACGAAATCACGCCACGAAATTCCTAGCTTTACCACGTCAGCATCAATTCTCTGGAAGCATTACTTCACCGCAGATTCTGCCGGTTTCTGTTCCCTCGTTGACGGAGCGTTTGTTCTTTCCTTGCGCTGAGGGCAGCTGAGAAAGTCGACTGGTTTAATAAGATCGAGGGGGTAGTGTATAGCTAGCTAGATGTATCTTGTTTCATGTGTCACGAATACCGACTCCCCAGTCCGGTCCTCTGCATGTACCAGGATGTACAACTGCGTACTCATATGCACGAATGTGGCAGCAGGTGTTAGCAGGCAAGTTCAAAGTTGAAATCATGTTGCACGTCGCAGTCCGCCGTTGAACATCGCTTATTGGAACTTAATGCAACCGGACGCTGTGGGACGCTGGCCCTCCATCCTGCTCCATCCACACCGCCGGATGTTTGCACGAGGGAGCGAGCGAATATGCACACGATGGCACATATATGCTTGCATCCGGTATGCATGACCATGCATGACGCAAGCAAAAGGAACGCAAAGGCAGAGAGTTGCAACTTGCATGTAGTCCCGAGTTCCGACATCCCAGGAGTCCTCTAGCTGTAGCTGACGCTAACGAGAATTGCATTCGACTCGTGGAGGCGGCCTGTAAGAAAACTAGCAACAGACTTCATGGCTCTCTTGGCGTAGTGCTTTGGCGTCAATGGTATTTGACAATGACTACGTCCTTATTGCAATTGACATTTAATAACTCTTTCACACCTCTCGCACCTCCACCCGCTCGCCAGTCTGAACTAACTTCTAGTAATGCTGTTGCCAGGCTTAGCCTGAGACGTGACCCACTCATTTTACAAAAACGGGGCTTAGGGTACTTGTGCGGAAGGGACCTTCTTCAGAGGCGCTTCGTTCAGAGAACTTGTTTGGTTGCTGAAAGAAGCTCTAGAAGTGTAGTGATTGCTGCTAGAAGTGGGGCTTCATCATCGGGAGGCTACAAAACCGGTTCGAGTAGGACCTGGACGCGAAATGCTCCTGACGAACAGCCCCGCAGGCGCATCAATACCGAACAGTGGGGCGACCTTGGGACCAGCAATGATAGCGAGGAAGGAACAAAAAAATCAGGTTACAGAGATGATGCCTGGGAGGGCACTGGAGGAGCAAAAGAAGAGAAGCAAACGCGTACCACTCAGAAGAGTCCTGCAAGACAAGCTTTGAGTGCTAGTGAAAGTGACGACTCTTCGGATGTGCCCACCTCTAGAGGCAGCAGCAGTACGGTGCCAGAACAGGCCACCAGAAAAGCGTGGGTAAGAGAGACTTCGGACCAGAGAATTCCGGAGGGCCAGGAGCTGAGGTACGCACTTGACCTTCCAGTGGGAACACGCGATCGACCTGATGACCGCTGGGCAGAGATTGATTCCGACAGCAGCTCAAAGGCCACTTCAGAGTCATTGCCAGCAGGGAAGCCTGGGGGCTCAGCGCGCGCCAGGAGCTTCCCCTCCACCCCTGTCAGAGGGGTGGATGCTGCCAGTGCAAGGAGGAAGCTTGGGAACGATGGTGAAGACGAGGGGGGGGACTGGAAGAAGGACCTTGACTGGGGGGGGCCGGGAGCCAAGGCGGGTCAGCAGCTCAAGTC
The DNA here is from genome assembly GCA_009602735.1 of Mesotaenium endlicherianum. Classification (NCBI taxonomy): domain Eukaryota; kingdom Viridiplantae; phylum Streptophyta; class Zygnematophyceae; order Zygnematales; family Mesotaeniaceae; genus Mesotaenium; species Mesotaenium endlicherianum. Next base: position 25,112 of record WELA01006130.1, read on the forward strand.
AAAGTCAAAGCCTAGGGCGGCTCGCACTGTGGCGTGGGGGGATCTCAGTGAGCCGGAGAGGCCAGCTGGCGCTGGCTCCGGCGCTGGCTCTGGCTCCGGGGCTGCCAGGGACAGGCAAAGCAGCGGCTTGCCTGCAGGGAGGGGTGCTGCAATTCAGTTGCCAAGTGGCGTGGCCGTGGGGAGCCAGGTGGCCAGGAGAGATGGCTCCAGGGCTGTCCCAGTGGGAGCCAGGGCTGGAGCCGCCGCCGTCCCCGCCGAGGCCCCCGCCAGGGCCCCTGCCGAGACAGCTGGCGAAGGGCCGGGGTCGGGGCCGGGGCCGGAATTGGGCGGGAAGACGCGGGGGGAGCTCCACCTGGACTGGGCGGCACGCCAGAAGGAGCTGCAGCGGTTTGCGAGCGAGGGCAGGGACCGGTCGGGGGCCCTGAAGGAGCCCAAGGCGAAGAAGGTGAAGATATTCCGGCGGAGCGAGGCGACCTGCTATGGCTGCGGGGCCATGCTGCAGACGCGCGAGCCTGAGGCCCCGGGGTTTGTTCCCCTGGCCAAGTACGAGGAGGTGAGAACCGCAGGGGAAGGTGGGGGGAAAGGGGGAGGGGGAGGGGGCGTGGGCGGATGTGGGTGTGGGTGGCGCTCGTGCGGGTGTGTGTGTGTGTGTGTATTTCTGTGTGTTTGAGAGGGAGTAAGAGAGTGTGACAGTATGCGTGCGTCTGCTGTGCTGCTGCAGGAGGCAGTCCTTCCCATGCTCAGATGCACTTCGTCCCCTCCCCCTTGTTGCCCACCACGGCATGTACCAAGCCTCTGGTCCAGGCCAGGCCCGGGGAAGCGCAGCAGGAGGGGCTCCGGACCTCCTGTGCTTGCAGCCAGCCAAGCCAGTGTGCCTTGTTTCACATGCCATCTCAAGAAACTACGCGATATTGCAGGCAAACTCCGACCAATTGCAACAGTTTGTAACCACATATCACCGTTCTTCTCGAATACAATGCACTACAGTAGGACGTAGACGAGTGCACGAGCAAGCGAAAGAAGTTGGCCCTCACTGTCGTTGTCGTGCTGGCGCCGCTGGGTAAAAGCTCGTGAGAAGTTGTTCCGGGAGGAGGAGGCAAGCGTCCCTTCATGTGTTGCTCCTGGGGACACTGGAAACGACGGGGAGGGACACGAGGAGACGCCTTGGGGCGCTGAGGGGGGGGGAGTAGGGGGGCACTGGAGAGTCTAGGGGGAGGACACCAGGAGACACCGCTTCTCTGTGAAGCCGGAGACATAATGCCCCCGGCAGGGCGCACTTGCTGGGCAGCGTGGGATGTGGGTGGGGTCCAGCTCCTCAGGTTTGGAGTTTCTTGCGGGTAGCAGCGCTTGGCTGTCTGAGTGCGTGCATGACTGGTGGCGCGTTTTCTGTACGCTGTTGCCGCTCCCGCTGTCCTTCAGCTGCTCCCCTCAGCCGCCCTGCTGGGCGGCGGCAGTGAGTCCTCGCTGCGTGGGTGGATCTCCAACCAGAGGGTCCGAGGGGTTGAAGAGCTGAGAGAGAGAACAAGGGCTTAGCGCGTATGCAGAGATTGGGTCGTCGATGCGCGCGCCGGGGGGGGGGGGGGNGGGCGGCACGCCAGAAGGAGCTGCAGCGGTTTGCGAGCGAGGGCAGGGACCGGTCGGGGGCCCTGAAGGAGCCCAAGGCGAAGAAGGTGAAGATATTCCGGCGGAGCGAGGCGACCTGCTATGGCTGCGGGGCCATGCTGCAGACGCGCGAGCCTGAGGCCCCGGGGTTTGTTCCCCTGGCCAAGTACGAGGAGGTGAGAACCGCAGGGGAAGGTGGGGGGAAAGGGGGAGGGGGAGGGGGCGTGGGCGGATGTGGGTGTGGGTGGCGCTCGTGCGGGTGTGTGTGTGTGTGTGTATTTCTGTGTGTTTGAGAGGGAGTAAGAGAGTGTGACAGTATGCGTGCGTCTGCTGTGCTGCTGCAGGAGGCAGTCCTTCCCATGCTCAGATGCACTTCGTCCCCTCCCCCTTGTTGCCCACCACGGCATGTACCAAGCCTCTGGTCCAGGCCAGGCCCGGGGAAGCGCAGCAGGAGGGGCTCCGGACCTCCTGTGCTTGCAGCCAGCCAAGCCAGTGTGCCTTGTTTCACATGCCATCTCAAGAAACTACGCGATATTGCAGGCAAACTCCGACCAATTGCAACAGTTTGTAACCACATATCACCGTTCTTCTCGAATACAATGCACTACAGTAGGACGTAGACGAGTGCACGAGCAAGCGAAAGAAGTTGGCCCTCACTGTCGTTGTCGTGCTGGCGCCGCTGGGTAAAAGCTCGTGAGAAGTTGTTCCGGGAGGAGGAGGCAAGCGTCCCTTCATGTGTTGCTCCTGGGGACACTGGAAACGACGGGGAGGGACACGAGGAGACGCCTTGGGGCGCTGAGGGGGGGGGAGTAGGGGGGCACTGGAGAGTCTAGGGGGAGGACACCAGGAGACACCGCTTCTCTGTGAAGCCGGAGACATAATGCCCCCGGCAGGGCGCACTTGCTGGGCAGCGTGGGATGTGGGTGGGGTCCAGCTCCTCAGGTTTGGAGTTTCTTGCGGGTAGCAGCGCTTGGCTGTCTGAGTGCGTGCATGACTGGTGGCGCGTTTTCTGTACGCTGTTGCCGCTCCCGCTGTCCTTCAGCTGCTCCCCTCAGCCGCCCTGCTGGGCGGCGGCAGTGAGTCCTCGCTGCGTGGGTGGATCTCCAACCAGAGGGTCCGAGGGGTTGAAGAGCTGAGAGAGAGAACAAGGGCTTAGCGCGTATGCAGAGATTGGGTCGTCGATGCGCGCGCCGGGGGGGGGGGGGG
>WELA01006130.1:29525-41522 GCA_009602735.1 Mesotaenium endlicherianum
TGCCCCCCCACCCTTCAGACAGCAACAGCTGACAAAGACAATCGTGGGTAGAGGCAGCTGCTGTGTGCTAGCTCCTGGCTGTGGTCCTCAGGGGCCTTGCCTCATGCAGCGACGCGAGGGAGAGGACGCCACAATGGGCCACCTGCTGCCACTGCCGCTGCCGCTGCCGCTGCCACTGCCGCTATTGATGAGAGTGCCAGTGTCGCCATCTCGAACGGCCCCCTCGTGGCGCACTCTCTGCGTGCGAGGGGTCCAAGAGCAGTGCACCATCATTGGCAACTGTTAGAGCGGGCCGGAGACTGTTTCCCTGCCTCTGCTGACACCCTCCCCCCCACACCCGCCCCCCCCTGCGCGCTTCCCCAGTCCTTGACCTTGATGCTTCAAGGAAGGGAGGGAGGCGGGGGGAGGGTTTTGGTACTACCTTCGGGATAATAAACTTACAGAGCTCGTCGAGATCTGCAGCTACGGTACAATGTGAAGATAGTAGGTTGCAAGGGTAGCAGTGTTGTCGCAGCTGACGGTGGGGGGGGGGGCTGCCTGGTGCAGGTGGACCTGCTGCCGGAGGGCACCAACCTGGAGGCCGTGGGCGACTGGATCGTGGACGCCATGCTCCGCAAGAAGCTCAAGTGAGCCTCGCATAGAGGGAGGGGGAGTTGCTCACATGCTCGCATGCGCACACACTTGTTCACACGCTCACACACGCGCGCGCAAATGCACATGACAGAGGCAACACACACACACAAACGTGCACTATACACGCGCACACATGCTTACACGCACACATGCAAAGACACAGATGCATGTTCTGGCAGAGAGGGGGGGGGGGGAGTGAGAGGCACAGCTCGAGGCAGCCACGCCAGGTTGCCAGCCTGTCAGCCCTGCACGCTCTGGCGGCTGCCTGCAGCTGCTGCCTGTTGCCCATCCCTGAGGATCCCCCATCACCTGCCCTGCCATCATCCGAAGGAAGCTCCACTCAGTGGGGCGGTGCTCCAGTCTAGGGTGTGCTGCAGGGTGGAGCTCTGCAGCCTAGCTGGCTAGCCAGGTTCCAGTGTAGGGTCAGGGCCACAGCCTGTCATTCGAGCGAGAGTGGGCAAGCACGGCCCAAAGGGAGGGCACGAGTGTCACTGTGAGAGTGGGGGCAAGTGCCGGCCCGAGCGTGGGGGCGGAAGCGCCAAGTGGCAGCCTGCAGGGACCTCTCGTGTCGGTGCCCCGCCCTTGTGCACGAGCTCTCTGACCAGTGCCAGCATCGCATCGGTCGACGCCCACCTCCTTGGTAGAGGGAGGGCTCCGGGCTAGGGTGCAGGGCTTGAGAAAGTGGAGGACTGCGAGTCGGGAATTTCCTCTGATCTCCGCATCCCAGCAGTGGGGGCTGTGGCACAGGGGCTTGAGCCTGAAGGGGTCTAGACGTTTGAGTTTAGGACTAGGGTTAGGGTTGGGGTTCTCAGCCTCTGGTATTGGGCCTAGGCCTCTTAGCCTAGGGTCTAGGTGTCTGAGCCTAGGGTCTAGGTGTCTGAGTGCAGGGTCTAGGCTAGAAAGCCTAGAGGGTCTGAGGATGCGAGTGAGACCCAGGGCATGTGGCCTTGGGCTACATTTGGGGTATGGGGCTTAGGGCCCGGCTCACCCGCCCCACCGAGGGGCTCTTTGCTGAATGGGGCCACCACTGGTTGCGTGGGTGAATGGGTGTGACGGCGGCGGCGGCGAGCAGTGCGGTGAGCGTGCACATGACGAGTGCCAAGGCGCGCAGCGGCATCTCGCATGTGGCGGCGGCCGTTCTCCGCGAGCGCCTGGTACGCGCGCCCGCCCGCCCGCTTGCCCCTTGCCCCTTGCCCGTCCGCTTGGCCCTCGCCCGCCCACTCGCCCGCTTGCCCCTTGCCCCTGGCCCGTCCGCTTGGCCCTCGCCCACCCACTCGCCTGCTCGCCTGTCTGCCCGCCTACCGGCGCATGCATGCACCCGCGCGCTCGTTGCTTGCTCGCCCGCCTGCTCGCTGGCTCCTGCGTTAGATACTCTGCTTGCGCGCGCTTTGCTGTCACTTCCTGCTTCTGACCCTCTGAACAGATCCACCAGGGGGAGACTCATTTGGCCGTGCATGGATGCGAAGGAGGACGCTCTCAGAGTGAATCTCTGAACATGCACGCGTATCTTTGTGCATTCTTACATGTGTCGGTGCTCCTATGCGAGTCCTTGTGCACGCAGTTGTGCAGCTTTGACAGTACATGCATGCGCCTTATTGCGCGCATTGCCGGTCTTCTACCTTGCCGCTGCTTCGTTGGCCGCACGAGAAAGACTGGGAGCCAGGAACAGCGTGCCGCTCTCCCCCTCTCACTCCTCTCTGTATTCTTTTACGCATTGGATCAGTTCTTCACACATCATATTGATATCTGTCCGTCAGTGTGGGCATCACGATGTGCGTGTGCGCGTGCGCGTGCGCATCCGCACGTGCGCGCCCGTCTTGGTATGCACGCGCACGCGGCTATGTGGCGGGGGTGCGCGCGGGCGAGCAGGGCCGTGACGTGTACGTTCTTGTGAGTGCTCGCCCGCCCCTCCTCCCTCCCTCCTGCATGCATCTCATGTCATCTCATCTCATCGCATCCTGTTTGTGCTCTCTCTTCTCCCGGGAAGGCTCTCCACGGACAAGAGCTCTTCTTCCTCTCTTAAGCCACCACTCCCTGCGCGCATGGCCGCCCTGTGCATGCAGGCATCATCCATGCATGCATCCAGGTAAGCAGGGAGGCGGGGAGACGTGCATGCATTGGGGTGTGCTGGCAGGCAGGCATGCATGCACCTGGGCAGGCAGGGGCCTCGCTCTTTTCACCAACCCAATGCCGTGCTTGTGGTCCCATTCTTTGCCTCCTCCCTCTCTCCCTTTTTCCTCTGCTGGACGGAGGGAGGGGGTACTGATGGGGTGTGTGGGATGGGGAGGTGGTTTGGGCGGCAGGGAGCGGCCAATGTGGGGAAGTCCGCCTTCGTCAGCGCCCTGCTGGGTAAGCAGAATCCATCCCAAACCCCCCCCCCTCCCTTTCCACCCTCCCATCCCCTCCAAATCTCTCGCTCCCTCTGCCTTCATTTCCCCTTCCGTCACTGTTTCTTGCCTCCTGCTGCCTGCCCTTGCCCGTCTCATTTCTAAAGGGTTTTAGGGCCAGTTCAAGGGCAGCTCGCCACCAGCCCACGCCAGCTCTCTGCTCTTCTCGCTCTCGTCTTTCTCTGGCAGCATCTGCACCGGCGGCAGTAGCTACACAGCAGCAGTAGTTGTAGCAGCAGCAGCAGCAGCAGCAGCAGTGCCACTAGCACTGATAGTAGCAGTAGTAGCAGCAAGGAGCTGCAGACAGGCAGGCCCAGTGGCCGGTGCTTGCACCTTGTCGTTTACCCCCCACCTCGTCGCCTCCCTTCAAATGGCTGCAGTGCCCCCCTGGCTTTTCCCTCCTGTCTGCTGTTAGGACTTGCTGGACTGCCTCAAAAGTTACTGCATATGGAGCCCCACCCTCTGTGGGTGTGGGTGTGTGCGCGCCCGTGTGTGCACGCTCATAAAAGAGCCTGCTTGCTGGGTGGCAAAGCGTCCATCTATGCTTGAGTCAAATTGTTTATATGTGCGTCTATGTGTGTGTGCGCGTGTGGGTGTGTGCGCGCGCGGATGATTGCAGAGGAGATGTCGGCGAGGGAGCCGCTAGCAGCGGCGGCCATGCGGCGCATGCCCATCCAGTCGGCCATGCCCGGGACCACGCTCGGCCCCATCCAGATCAAAGCCTTCGCCGGCGGAGGGGTAAACCCCCTCCCCTCTCCCTCTCTTTTTGTGACTTTATGTCTTTTTTTGTGAGTGATATGTGAGCGGACAATCATGCACAGGACTATCTATGTGTACAAATGTCTGTGTGTGCGCACATCTGTGGAAATACTTACACGTGTATTCTTTTACGTGCTCGTACACACATGTGTGTCCGTGTGTGTGAGTGTGTGTGTGCGTGTGTGTGCTTGCATGTGCGCACGCGAGCAGAAGCTGCACGACACGCCGGGAGTGCACTTGCACCACAGGATGCCGGCCGCGGTGCTTCCTGCAGACCTGCCCCTGCTGGCGCCCACGCGCCGCCTCCGGGGCTACGTGGCCTCTCCGCCCGCCGCCACCGTCGACCCGGCTGCTGACGTGGCGGAGGTGGCGTCTGAAGAAGGCGCCAGCTCAGCTGGCCTGCTGGACGACGCCATCGCCGCCTTTTGGAGCGCCGCGCCCCTCCCTGTAGTCCTGGAAGAGCCCCCTGCCCTGGAGCAGCAGCTGCAGCAGCAAGATGAGGAGGGGGAGGCAAAGGAGCAGGAGAAGCAGGAGCAGCGGCAGCAGCAGGAGGAGGAGGAGGAAGGTAGTGCTGCTAAGGCTGGGAGGGAGAAGGTCTGTTTGGACTGGGACGAGACCAAGGACAGCGAGAACGCGGATGATGATGTCGGCGAAGGGCAGGTGCTGATGTCGGCGTCTGTGGCCAGCGCTTTTGCGACTCCTTCTCCCTTTGGAGGGGGCTTTGGCGGTTTCCAAGCGTTTGCGAACGAGGACCTNGCAGCGCGTGCCTCCATGCCGGGGCCACTCAATGTCGTGCTTCTGACGACTTAACGCTTGTCTTCTGCGTGCGCTGTGTGCTGTGTGTACCGGGTTGTGCGCGTGCAGGCGCCGCCATCTGTGCGCTTCACATTCTACGGCGCCAGCGCCATCCGCATCCGCACGGTGCCCACGGCAGAGGCTGACGACTACTACCGGGTGAGAGAGAGAGAGAGAGAGGGAGGGNTTGCCTCCTGCTGCCTGCCCTTGCCCGTCTCATTTCTAAAGGGTTTTAGGGCCAGTTCAAGGGCAGCTCGCCACCAGCCCACGCCAGCTCTCTGCTCTTCTCGCTCTCGTCTTTCTCTGGCAGCATCTGCACCGGCGGCAGTAGCTACACAGCAGCAGTAGTTGTAGCAGCAGCAGCAGCAGCAGCAGCAGTGCCACTAGCACTGATAGTAGCAGTAGTAGCAGCAAGGAGCTGCAGACAGGCAGGCCCAGTGGCCGGTGCTTGCACCTTGTCGTTTACCCCCCACCTCGTCGCCTCCCTTCAAATGGCTGCAGTGCCCCCCTGGCTTTTCCCTCCTGTCTGCTGTTAGGACTTGCTGGACTGCCTCAAAAGTTACTGCATATGGAGCCCCACCCTCTGTGGGTGTGGGTGTGTGCGCGCCCGTGTGTGCACGCTCATAAAAGAGCCTGCTTGCTGGGTGGCAAAGCGTCCATCTATGCTTGAGTCAAATTGTTTATATGTGCGTCTATGTGTGTGTGCGCGTGTGGGTGTGTGCGCGCGCGGATGATTGCAGAGGAGATGTCGGCGAGGGAGCCGCTAGCAGCGGCGGCCATGCGGCGCATGCCCATCCAGTCGGCCATGCCCGGGACCACGCTCGGCCCCATCCAGATCAAAGCCTTCGCCGGCGGAGGGGTAAACCCCCTCCCCTCTCCCTCTCTTTTTGTGACTTTATGTCTTTTTTTGTGAGTGATATGTGAGCGGACAATCATGCACAGGACTATCTATGTGTACAAATGTCTGTGTGTGCGCACATCTGTGGAAATACTTACACGTGTATTCTTTTACGTGCTCGTACACACATGTGTGTCCGTGTGTGTGAGTGTGTGTGTGCGTGTGTGTGCTTGCATGTGCGCACGCGAGCAGAAGCTGCACGACACGCCGGGAGTGCACTTGCACCACAGGATGCCGGCCGCGGTGCTTCCTGCAGACCTGCCCCTGCTGGCGCCCACGCGCCGCCTCCGGGGCTACGTGGCCTCTCCGCCCGCCGCCACCGTCGACCCGGCTGCTGACGTGGCGGAGGTGGCGTCTGAAGAAGGCGCCAGCTCAGCTGGCCTGCTGGACGACGCCATCGCCGCCTTTTGGAGCGCCGCGCCCCTCCCTGTAGTCCTGGAAGAGCCCCCTGCCCTGGAGCAGCAGCTGCAGCAGCAAGATGAGGAGGGGGAGGCAAAGGAGCAGGAGAAGCAGGAGCAGCGGCAGCAGCAGGAGGAGGAGGAGGAAGGTAGTGCTGCTAAGGCTGGGAGGGAGAAGGTCTGTTTGGACTGGGACGAGACCAAGGACAGCGAGAACGCGGATGATGATGTCGGCGAAGGGCAGGTGCTGATGTCGGCGTCTGTGGCCAGCGCTTTTGCGACTCCTTCTCCCTTTGGAGGGGGCTTTGGCGGTTTCCAAGCGTTTGCGAACGAGGACCTGGAGGCAGAGGTGGAGGAGGAAGAGGCGCGGCGGGCGAGCGGGCTGCAGGGCTACTCGCTCATGTGGGGCGGCGTGGCCCGCATGGACGTGCTCGAGGTCCGCCGCTTGCTCCGCCCCCCCCCCTCTTNTGATTAATGCAGCAGCTTCCTCTCTCCCTCCCTCCCTCCCTCCCTCCCTCTCTCTCTCTGTCTCTTGCGGTGTGTATGAGACGGGTTTCTTTGTGGGGCATGGAGTGCGGGGTTAGGGTTGCGCTTAGGTTGAGGTGAAAGAATAGGTGGTTGCGGTCCTGACTCTGGAGTGCGCCTTTGGGGCATCCACGAGCGTGCCGCCTTCCTGGGACCTGTGGGCGTGCATGTGCAAAACGCGTGCCCTTGCCTCTTCTTTCAGACGCATGTCTCTGCTTCGGTGCAGTGGATATATCCTGGCAATATTTCAAAAAATTCTTTCAACTTTGGGAGGGGGATGGCGAAGGGGGGGGGGAGGGGAGGGGAGGAGGTGAAGACGGAACCCACGAGGAGCAGGCAGCGCTGCACACGTGCAGCGCGTGCCTCCATGCCGGGGCCACTCAATGTCGTGCTTCTGACGACTTAACGCTTGTCTTCTGCGTGCGCTGTGTGCTGTGTGTACCGGGTTGTGCGCGTGCAGGCGCCGCCATCTGTGCGCTTCACATTCTACGGCGCCAGCGCCATCCGCATCCGCACGGTGCCCACGGCAGAGGCTGACGACTACTACCGGGTGAGAGAGAGAGAGAGAGAGGGAGGGGGGGAGGGAGCGAGGGAAGGAGGGGAGCGAGCGCGCACTTGATAGCCTCTGCCATGTAGTGCAGGTAGTCCTGGTAGAACTTCACGCGCCGCCCGTCGCACAGCAGGTCATCCAGGGGCTTGCTCATGTCGTTAGCCTCGCTGACACCTGTCCCGGGAAAGACCAGGGCTTGGGGTCATCAGGTCTTGAAGTTACATGTACACACGTCCGCGCGCACACGCGCAGAGAGTCATGCACATGCATGCACATGCACGCACACACACATGCATGCAGAGACGTGCACAGATGCGCACATACGCACATACAGGGACGTGCGCAGACGCTGACACGAGATGAAAGGAGCGGGCGCGCCACACACACATACACCTACGCGCACACACGCAGAGACGCAGACAGAGCATGCCGCAGTGGCTGCCACGTCACGTGCCGCCGCACCTCGATGAGTCAGCCAACGGCTGCACGTGCCAGCCAGCGGCTATGCCAGCACATGCTCTGGTGCGTTTGAGCGTACATTGGTCTTCACACCAACTCCGGCAGCCGACATCCAGTTTCGAAGTCACACCACTCGCAGTCCACCTTGCTGTTGGATTCATCTCATCTTGCCTACTCCTTGCACCTTGCCACCGACCCCTGGTCCGCTTCCCCTCGCCATCAACCCTCTCCCTTCCTTCTCAATCACCCCCTGGATTGCTTTCCAGGACGAGCAAGATGCAAAAGCGCCAGAGCCTTGCATATGGCAATGGACACACGACGGACCCCAAGACCGGCACAAGGGAGCGGCAAGGGCAGAATGTTAAAGAATGAAATTGTGGAGCAGAAGTGGGCTGAACAAGGGCGATGAGCGATCCCACCAGCGGCTGCATGGCCCAACTCAAACGCCCCAACTCAAAGCCCCAACCTCCCGGGACCCAGGCCCAAAATCTTAAACCCTAAGGAGAGAATCGTAGAAAAACCCCTACCCAGACTCCAACCCCGCCCAGCTGGCCCTCCAGCCAGTCCCCTCGCCCGGCGCAGGACAGATCTAACGGGGCACCCAAGGAGAGGTTCAAGAAGTGCGCGTTTGACTGCGCCATTGGCTATGCCTGTAGCAGCTGTGGCTGTCACTGTAGCCGTTGCAGCAGCTGCACAGCTGGCGCTGCTGCGGCTGCGGCTGTAGCTGCAGCTGTAAGGGTGGCTGCAGTAGTAGGTGCAGTAGGCTGCAGCAGCCACTCAAGACTTTGGTTGTGGCTGTGGCTAGGGCTGTGAGTAGGAGGTGCAGCGGAAGCTGCTCTAGCGGCAGCTGTCGCAACAGCTGCAGCTGGACATGGGGCGGGAACGAGGAAGAGCGCAAGTGTCGCTGTTGGTGGTGGTGTTGGTGGCTGGGGAGTACGGAAGGAGGACAGAGGACAGAGGGCGGAGGGGGGGTGGGGGGGGGCACCATTCTCAGTGATGAGGATGGGCACGCTGTTGTAGCGCGCGGTGAGCCACATCAGCATCTCCTTCACGGCTGCCGGGGCCACAAACAGCCACGAGGACACCGTCTGCCAGCTCGTCACACCCCCCGTTGCCGCCGCACGCCAGCACAGCACACCGCACTCCCCGTAAGTCAGCACAGCAGAGCACAGCAGGGCCCAGCAAAGCACAGCAAGGCACAGAAAGGCACATGAGAGCACTCCGGAGCACCCGGCAAAGCACAGCAGCACCCATGCGTACATGCATGCACGTGCACCAGCACTCGTGAGCGCAGGCCTCAGCTCTGCCTGCGTCTGCCTGCCTCCCTGTCCGTCCGTCTGTCAGGCACCTTGCAGTCTGTGGGGCCCAAAAATCCAGACATGGCCCACAAATTGTGGCTGCGTGACAGGCGTTCATAAGGCACTAGCAAAAGGAAAAACCATCGTGATCACTTCGGACAGTGGCATGCCACTCGTCCACGACCTGTGGGCTACCTCCTGACAAAACACCCGCCCGTGCGATGCTCCCCCGCGGTGATTCTCACAGTCCGTCATACAGTAGGTGGAAAAGCGTGACGTAGAACGAGGATACAGAAAGAGCACATGCGCTGCCTAGCTGATCGTACGGATCACACCGCGCGGTCCGTTGACATTTCCATTCAATCCTGAGACAGAAAGCACCCATGGAGAGATATATCTGTAGTGTACGCATGGACACATGCACATGCAAGTGTATATATACGCTCCTACACAAAGACACACACACGAGAAGATGCGCGTGCGTGCGAATAATGTGTGTCTATGATGTTCAAAATATGAAACGCAGGGGAACCAAGAGGTGACCCCCTTTACGAACAACGTCTGAGTGAGGCAGCAGGGTGGAGCTCTTACGGGCTCTCCAACGACAGTGCCATCGCCCGCCACAGCTGCCAGCACGCGCACGCACACCCAAACGCGCCCCCATCCCCCCCCCGCCACAGGCGCACAGAGAAACACAATGTACCTCAGGCCACGTGCGCATGGGGGTCCATGCAGACCAGCAAGTGTCAGGCGTTAGGAGGCGCACAGGGGACCACATGTCGGGCAGCAGGTGCACGGAAAACGACAAGCGCTGGGCCACAGGTGCACACCACATGACACTTGTCAGGCAATGGGCTAGGTGCAGCGTTGACGTGACACGAATACGCGTCAACGTGCACATCACAGGACGTGCCAGAGCCTGCGTGAGGCACGTGTGAACACACCATAAAAGGGATGAGTACTTAAGAAGAGCTGGCAGGTGCCGCCACCCGGTGCTTGATGTGATATAGGCAGAGCACGAATACCCCTACACCTAGGCTCTCAAGTGGACATGTTGCTCAACTGCTCGGTGTGTGTGCATGCGTTTGTGTTTGTGTGCATGTAAGCGCATGTGCACGTGTGAACATTTTGTAAACAACACTGGTACTAAACAAAAAAGAGGCCGCTGCATGCGTGTGTGCCAATACAGTGTGCGTGTGTGTGTGCTGGTGTATGTGTGTGCAGGTGCGCACTGCGTGCGTGCGCGGGTGCAGGTAGACCTGTTGTCTATGGCGGTGGAGGGGGAAGGAAGGAAAAAACCAAGAGGGGGAGGGGGGAGCGGGGGAAGGGAGCGAGAGAAACAAAGTGATGAGGCAGAGCAGGGCAGAGCGAAGAGGAGGAGGCCGGGGGGGGGGGCTCACTGGAGACTCTGGCCCAGGAGTCCCCCGTGGGGCCCTGCGAGGCGGCGCCAGCTGGCGGGCCCGCGGCAAAGGCGTACTTGGCGGTGTAGAAGTTGAGCCCCAGAAAGTCAAAGGAGCCCTTCAGAGCCTTGGCCTCGTCGTCGGTGAAGCGCGGCAGCCGCTCGCCCACCTGGCGGCGCATGGACTCTGGGTAGTCGCCAAAGTAGATGGGGTCGAAGAACCTGCCAGGAAGCCAGCCATCGGCCCGATGAGTGCGTGTGCGGGCGCGTGCACGCGTGCGTGTGTGCGTGCGCACATACATGTGTGCGTGCGTGCTCGCAAGGCATAACCCCCACGCGTGAGGAGTGCGGGGCAGTCTGCATGTGTCACATGCACATTTGCACGTGTGCACACGCATGAACACAAGTCAAGCAATTTCACACAGGCACACACACACACACACACACACACATGACAAACTCACAAACACCCACACGCTCATGCATGCACGCACGCGCCTGCATATGCACACACAACCCCACGTACGCACGCGCACACATGTGCACACTCGCACACTCACACGCGCTTACACACGCGCACACGCACATGCACAAACGATGCGTCCACAACCAAGCACGTGCACGTGCACACACACGAGCGCACACTCGAGAGCGTCATGCATGCATGAAAGCATCCGAGGGCACACCAGCCGAGCATGAACTCCATCACGCGGTTGGCGGCGGCGGCGTCGTCCGGGGAGTTCGTCCCCGGGTAGTGGTAGATGCAGTTGAGCGTGATCCCGATCTTGCCCCCCTGCACCGCCTGAGCCCCCGCACCAGCACCCGCACCAGGCCCCTTTAGATCCAGTCGGCTTGGTCCATCACAAGCGCGCAGAGCAGCACGCCCTTTGCTGTATCACGTAAGTGTACATGTGCTTGCTTCACCGGTTCAACGATTCAAAGCCTTTGGTACGCACATGCCCCTGATGAGTTGTTCCTTAAGTATCCGCAGAGACAACTGCCTGCTGGTACGAGTGCAGCAGAGTATTGGAGATCGGAGCTGACGCTGGAGTTGCACTCTGGAGTACGGCCTGAGACTATGTGCTAGGTGGCACTGAGGGGCTGCGGAAGGAGCGCGCTGGTTCACTGCGAGACGGCTGAGGAGGACTAGTCAGCCGTGCCAGACAGCTGGCGGACTGCCCCGCATTGCCACCTGTGCTGAGGCTGGAATACATATGCACAGCCAGCAACGAGGACCGCCCCCAAACGCCAGCCCTGAAGTGTGACACCTGGACATGCTGAGCTGGCGCATGAACGTGGCACAGGCCAGCCTGGCGCACGCAGGTAGCGACAGGTGTACTGGAGAGATAAGCAGGGGCCCTACCTGGAACTTGGAGCGATAGAGGGTGACGGCGGCAGCATGGGAACGCAGCACGTTGTGAGCCGCCAGGTAAGCCTCCACTGACGAGTCGCCAGCTTGACACATGCTCGCGTCAGAGCAGCGGCCCGGAGCAGCGTACCCTCCCGCGTAACCCTGCAAGTGGGCCCACACGAGAGGCGCATGCACACACTTTTGCACTCCCAACTCAGCTCAGGAGGTTGCCACAATAACTTGGTGAGCGCGCGTCTGAGTGTGCGAGTTAAGATTGGAGGGAGAGGGGGAGAGGGGAAGAGGAGACAGGGAGAGGAGTTGAGGGGGAGGGGAAGGGAGGAAGGGCGAGAGAAAGGGGGAGAGGGAGGGAGGGAAGGAGGGCGGAAGAAAGAGCGGGAGGGAGGGAGGAAGGATGTAGGGAGGGAGGGAGGGAGGCTCCCACTATGAAGCCTTCATTTATATAGCAGTAATGCAGAGTTGATCCAAGAGCCCTGCGTTGGTGGCGGTGGCACGTGATGCAGCAGGGGAGAGAGGGGGGGGGGGGG
>WELA01006130.1:64326-90545 GCA_009602735.1 Mesotaenium endlicherianum
GGGGGAAGGGGGGGGCTGCTTCAGCCATCCAGCTGGCACTGTCTCATGCCTACAAAGAGGCATGCATGATGTCTACAGAGCGGACCTCATCCATGCAATTGCAGCGCTCCACGTGGCGGGCTGACACGCGATCCGTCTCGAACATGGTACGGCCCACCGTGAACAGCGGCTCATCATACCCGCCAGGTGGACAGGGGGGCGTCTGGTACAGGGGGGGGGACCACGCGCCGGGCTCGCTGTGGCATACCACGATGGCGTCAGAGAGCGCCACCTGTGCGCGTGAGAGCCGCTGCAGCACCCCGCGCGTCTTCTCGGGCAAGCCGTGCCAAAAGTCTGCATTCTGCCCGTCGCCGTGCTGCCCAATCCGAAGCTTTTTAACCTGCCCGGAAGCTTCCAGGGCCAGCGCGTACGAAATTGCCTCGGAGCAGTAGCCCCCGCCCGACACAAACGGGGCCATCCATAAGAGAGACACTGCGAGGCTCCTCCTGTCGCCACCTGGCTCTCCAGCAGCCTCCTTCCCACCCCCCACTCTTTCCTCCCCATCCTCGTGAATCCCAGGCGCCGCTTGGGCACCCGTGTTGCCCCCTCGTCCTCCTGAGAGGCTCCCTTTCTGGCCTGCACTATGTGCTGGACACCAGGCGTCACTGCCCGTCAGAGCACCAGCTCCCCCCCGTGCTCCCAACACGTGGAAGGAAGCACGCCTGGCCAGGCGGCTCAGCATGCGAAGTCCAGTCAGCGCTCTGTGAGCCCACTTTGAAGCATGCGTGGGGACCACAAACGAGTCCAGGGGCTGGGCGGCGCCCTGATGCCCGGCCCTTCCGAATATCGCATGCTCAGGGAGTGCCAAGTGTGCGTACTTTAAGGCCACAGCCAGCAAAATGGACAACAATGCAACCCAGACGCACTTCCAGACGATGCCACGTGGCAGCTCCCGCTGCAGAGGAGCGGTTTCCTCGGCACCGTCACCCGACTCTGAGATCTTCTTCAATGCCATGCTGGGGATCACACTCAGCACTCGATCTTGTGACAGGCGTGCGGAGCCCCTTGCCCCCCAGTGTGATGTGTGTCGCTCGCGTTAAGGACACGTCAGGCACACTCTCCCTCCCTCTCCCTCTCCCTCTCTCGCTCTTGCTGGAGAACGACAGCACACGTGCACACACAGACAAACACAAGCGGCACAAACGTGTGAAGTTCCCAAGCTCTTTTTGTTTTGTATTGCTGCTGCTGCTATTGCTGCTGCTATTGCTGCTGCTGCAGTGTAGCCCTCAAGGCACAGCTAGCTGCACAGGGAGTGAATGACTGACCGGCTGACCAGCTCCGGGCTTTCCCCCTGAGTGCGTGCGTGCAAGCAACGGGGGCTCCAGCACCCAACAAGCTCCTGACTGCTATCCTTCTACCTGCTACAGGCAGCGCAAGCTACTAGAAGCCTGGAGGCACGGCCCCCCCGCCCGTCCTTTTCTCACTCTCCCTTGACTGGCTGTGGCTGATACCTCGAGCTCAACGCCGCTCTGCCTCCACTGCCACCCGGGCGAGCAACAGACGCCCAGGTGAAGATGAGAGAAGATGTCGGGGCCCTCGTACTCCTCCCCCTCCCGCTCCTGCTGCTCCTTCTATGACACCTGCTCCTTTCACGACACCTGCTCCTTCTGCTACAGAAAGCACAACAAGGCACTTGCTATTTGACTGTCCTACGCTACTCTGCGCTACTCTGCTAAGCTACCAGAGGGCATGCAAGGTAGGGTGCTTCTTCGACTCTCGCTGCCTCGTGCTCTCTGCTCCGATGCAGCTCTTACACATAGCCCGTCCCAGTACTTGCTGTCTGCTACTACGCAGCTTCTATCAGTAGTCCACGCCTCCACTCGCCGTCTGCTTCTCCGCTTATGCAGCTCCTACAACTCCTACGCACTGTTCTGCTACGCACAGTGATGGACCCCACAAAACTCCGCGCACTACTTGCTCTCTCACCCCCACTGCCGGTGCCAGCTCAGCCCAGGCAGAGGTGAGCCGGAGTGGAGTGGAAGGGAGTGGGGGCTTAAGTGGAAAGGGGGGGGGAGGCGCTGGCAGGGGCGTCGGCGGAGGAGGAGGAGGAGCGGGAGGTGGTCTTCTCGGCGCGCTGGGCGGCGCGGCGCTCGCGGGGCCTCATCTGGCGCACGTTGCGCGGCGGCATCTCAAAGGGCTCCAGGGGGCGCTCCTCGAACGGGTGCGCCTCGTCCGCAAAGATCCTCAGTTTCCTCATGCGATCCTGCGCACGCGCATGCACACACACACACACACACGCGCGCGCAACATGGTCTTCCGTCAAAAGCAAGCCCCGTGAAGATCCTCGCAGTCAGTTTGGATGCGATGCTGCGCTCTCTGTTTGACTCATTGGACCTACGGTGTGACTTACCGTTGACCTCCTGGACCTGCTGTTGACCTGTTGAACCTGTAGTTCCTTCCCCCCCGTTCCCTCCCCCTGACCCCTGCTTTATCTTCTTTCCGCAGACCAGGCGGTATCTGAGGCCCCTCCTCCTGAGCAGCTCACACCTACAGCGCGCAATCCTGACGTTGGTGCTTGAAGATGGCAGCGCACATCGCTTCCCTCCCACGATCGTCGCCCCCTGGAGCCAGGTCAAAGGTGGGTGGTGTCAAGCTAAGATGCCTTCCACAAACGCAAGGAGGTCCAGGGGAAGGAGGACGAGAAGGGGCAGGAGGGGGGGGAGGAGGAGGAGGACGAGAAGGGACAGGGGGGGGGGAGGGAGCAGGAGGAGGGGCGGAGGAGGAGGAGGAGGAGAAGAAGACCAGGGGGAGGAGGAGCAGAGGAGGAGCAGAGGAGGAGGAGGAGGAGGCGAGTGACGGCGAGCTGACATCACGGAGGCGGTTGCGGGGGAGCATGCGATGCACGGCCTTGCGAATGATCTCCGTCGGATCCCTTCGCATCTCCTCAGCCACCGTCCTCTGCTTAATACCTCCTATGTACCTGCAGGCAGAGGTGACAGCACCAGCCTCCAAGTGTCAGCATGGGTGATCCCTCACCCGCAGCATGTTGCCCAACTCTGCAGCCTGCACGTCTACGGGCAAGAAACTCTTGAGCAAACAAAACCCTGGGGCAAACTCCACCCTCCAAGCTGATGCATACAAGCGTGTGAAAAATCACAAAGATGAGCCCTAAACCCAACCAAAGGGAGGAGGAAATAATAACTAGCTTTCACCTGCCCAGGAGATGTCGTGCTAGAAATGCTAATGGACTGAAAATATCTGACATAAATAAGCATATGCGTAGAGACATCAGCAGACGTTTAAAGATCTTCCCCCCCGCCCCCCCCCTGCGCCCTGAAATAGCAGCACCAATAATGGGTACCTCAACCTTACCCAGTGTGCCAGTAATAAGTCTTGTCTTTGACCTTATCTCCTGTGAGGGCCACCTTGGCAGCGTTCACGACCACGCAGATGTCACCATCATCTCGATTTGGCGCATAGGTGGGCTTGTCCTTGCCCTGGAGAATCACCGCAATCTGAGTCGCTATTCGCCCCAGAACCTGCAAGCAGCATAGACCAGTAGTGTTGACACTTGGATGAACCCTTGCCAGAAACTAGAGCCGCGAAAAAATGCTAAACCCAAAAGTTGTTGAACTATGCATGGGGTTCTCCATGAAGCCAAACATATATACATCTTCAAGGACAAGTTCACCTGCATTGGGTGCTGCTGCAAGTTATGTGATTGTTTGGTGGGAGATATATCGGTGCAGAACCTTGCACACAGTGGTGTATGCTGTACCTGATTATTTGCGTCGAAAAGTCGCCACCTTCCAGCGATGCCAGCTTGGGAAAGTCCCGCAGTTGCCCTCTGTTTCAAAATAAGCGATCGTCAACAAGAATTCATCAAAACCATCATTACAGGTCACTGGCACCTCTACCGCGTTGCACTTCGACACCAAATTGATTAAGTAGGAGTAAGCAGCATCAGCAAGAAGGAGATAGCACACTTGAACATATGTTCGCCACCACATGCAATGTTAACAGGAAAAGTGGTGCAAAAGACGTACTCGAATTGCAGACATCGTCCCTAACACGACGAGAGAGTATCATGTCATGTTATTAACAAATGCATGCCCTTCTAATGTCGCCTCTTGCACAGCCCGGGACTGGTGCAATTCGCGACTTGTGCTGTACGGTATGGGGCTTCAAAGTTCACACTGCTTCAGAGCAGGAAATTCGGAGCAAGCTCAAGTCTCCTATGACGTTCGACAGGTCTCGACAAAAGCTGGACGCGTTTGACAACGTTAGGCATATTAGCTGACGGTCAGGGTTTAAGCGTGCAACATAGTGAAAGCGAGGAGAGGAGTTCGGTACAAGGGCTTATGACCTGAGGAGGTTTGGGGCTTGTAAGCCAAAACCAATGGAAAGGCGGCCAGGTGGCAAGTGCTGAGAATTGCTGAGACTCTTGGAGTTTCTTAATCGATATAAGGACTGTCAAGAAAGGGTGATGGATTGTGACTCACGGTGCCACACGGTGCCCAGCATCAGCTTGAACACTTGAAGTCTACAAGCCTGTGAAGTAGCGTGTGAAGAATTATTTGGTCCCATTTAGACGCCTACAATCACTGCAGCTGTGTTATAAATTTTAATAAGTCACCGGAGACACTTCCGCGAGTCTTGTGCTGCCAAATCTTGTTGCTCAGAGCTATCTATCTTTCCTTGTGATTTAACACTTATTGCGTACAGCTATTTCATTTGAGCCTTGGTCATATTTGTTTTTGAAGGAGACGACGATAGAGACAAATTTTTACGACCAGTCTTGAATTAACCAGGATGGCGAACAGTAAGCCTTTCTTTGAATTAATAACCTTGTGTTTTCTTTTTCAAAGAACAGTAGTGGTCCAATAGCTTCAGAGAGCGTATATGCTCTAGAGCGGTAGTTTTTGCATGAGTTTTTGTGCTGCTTGATGGACTCTTGAAGCAAGGATTTGCTAGTAATGAATCACTCCTGCTTAATTGTAATGTGAGCTTACCTGCCGTCATTTTCTTCTGGTCCCGACTGGTCATGCCCGATATTTTTTGTTTTTTTTTGTTGCAGGAGCTCAATTTGAAAATAGTAGTGAGATTGGCGTCTTTTCGACGTTGACAAATGCCTATGCATTGACTGCAATTGGTGCTTCAGAGAACTTCTACAGGTCCGATGCAACATTGCTTCTGTAAAGCCTGTGAAACAGCTTTATTTTGCGAATGAAGCAACAGGATTGAGGTTGTACGGGGTTTCGCTCATGATCCGTGTTCTTGCTCTTTTGATTACTCCTTGAGGACAGAAGCCCTCCTTTCTGCGATGTTCAGTGCTGAATTCCACACACTTAGACCCGATGAGTGAATCCGTCTTAAATTCTCACGCACCTGGCACCTCAAACTGATCACATGTGGGTGGTGTCATATGGGTGCTGTCTTGATTTGACAGCACCTTTGAGGCTGAGTTGCCGGATATACCTGTGGTCAAAACAGCGATTGGGGGCACACGGGTGATCGGCCGCATGGTCATAGGTGGGTTTTTGGCCCACCCTTCCAATTTTCGCCTCTCTCTCTCCTTCTCTATTTTGCCTGCCTGCCTGCGGGCTGTAACAACCAACAGTGCATCTCTAGGTTTAGATGAAACAACTTGCTGAGGGAGGGATTGTGGCACACCCAGGGTTCAGTCTCCATCATTAGCTCGATCTTGGGTCATCACCTTGAGTTCCTGTCATTATCCAGATGCTGGAGCTGCAGGCTGTGGCATCGGTCTTCAAGCTTCACGTTTCTTGCTTCAAGGGAGTGGTTGAAGGCACACCATTGACTCGTCTGTCCAATTATGCTTTTGGTCATCCATCCATCCGTCCATCTATTACTCATTCCACTGACTTGAGAAAGAGGAAGAGATGGAGAGAGAGGAGACAATGAGAAACGGGCAGGTTGAGAGACGAGTATGGATCGACACAGGCAGGACTGAGTGGGCTGGGGTTTGGGGTTCATGGCCAGTTGGTCTGTCAGCTAGGTTGATGAGGGCTTTGGGCTTTGGCGCGTGGGGGGGGCTGCAGGCAACAAGAACGGGCTGCTGGTGCCCAGCATGACCACGGACCAAGGTGGAAATGCTCCCATCACGCTCCTCCTCGCGCTCCTTCCTTGCTTTCTTCCTGCCCATGCTCCCTCGCCCACGCACGCAAACTTTCACCTCCACAGTCTGCAAAACCCCCCTGACCTACTACGCCCACCCACCCCCCCGCTCCCCCTTGCCCCCCGCCCCTTAGCGTGCATGAGAAGCCTTGCCCAGTCATTGGAGCTCCCTCCTCGCGCCCCCCCCCCCTTGCCTTGGAAGCCATGCCATAAGGTCTGGAAAAACTCCTGGTGCTGCTTGCGTCTTTCCCCCCCCTCCCCCGCAGCTTGCATGAGACGCCTCGGCCATATGTCTTGGGAGCACTCTTTCCTGTACTGCTGGTCCTCCATGATGTTGGGCCCCGAGTGCATTTCTGTGCCATGTTGGTTTGCTGGCGTCATGTGGTGCCCGTGCAAGACCTGATGATGATGATGACGATGTTAGGGTGCTGAAAGGAGTGGTGGGAGAAGGAGAGGGGGAGAGAAAGGGAGGGTTTGGGAACAAATTGGAAGGTGATGGCTCGCGGCTAATCTCGTGGGGAGGGGAAAGAGTTTTGGGATGAAGTGGGCGACTGCTTTGGTGGCTGCGAGGCAGACCTGCCGGAAGGGCTAAGAAGGATTGGAAAGAGGAAGGGCTGCGAACCACATCAGTTGGTGAAGGGCTGGTAGTTAGGTGCGCATGGAAGGCACACCTTAACGCCCGCCCTAGCAGGCCTGGGAACACACCTTCTCTTGGTGACTGCTGGCGAGTATAGTCCGGGGGGGGGGGGGGGGGGGGGGGNGGGGGGGGGGGGGGGGGGGGGGGGGGGGGGGTGCTTGTCGGAGGAGCAGATGTCTCGGAGCTTGAACCCAGTGGGGATTTCTTATTTTTGCTGCCGAGTGGTTCTTCTCGCTCGTTTGCTCAATTGTCCGCTTGCTTTCCTGCTCGCTGACTGGCTGGCATGCGTCCCCCACCCCCACCCACACCTGTATGCCCCTCGCTGCTTGCCTCCCGCGCAGAGCTGCTGCACCTGCGCAACAGCCTGCCGGACAGCGTGGTGGTGCAGCGCGTGGACGAGCGGCTGTCGGCGCTGGGCAACTGCATCTCCTGCAATGACTACGTGGCGCTCATCCACACCGACCTCGACAGGGTCAGCCGCCCAGCCTTCTCCCCCCCCCCTCCCCGACCCTTCCTTCCTTTCTTCCTTGCTCCCTCTTCCCGCTCAGTCACCTTCTCCCCCACGCATGCATGCAGAAGCTGTCAGCAACCGCAGACAACTGGCGGGCATGTGTGCGCACGTGCTCCGATAGAAACCAGAAGCTTCCGGTGTGATCAAGGTCAGGCGATTCTAGAATTGGGCGCTGGGCCTGCGCACCCATGGGCAGGTGTAGGCCTGAAGCATCGGGAGGCAGCCCAGGGAGGTTCTTCACGTGGGGCTGGGTGGTGGCAACACTTGGAAAACCTCTGACTTTGCTTGGGCGGCAATAATACCATCATGCCTACTGGCAGCTGCAGCTGCCAGGCATCAAATCACCAGTGAGCACGCGCCACCTGGCTGCACCGTATCGTACTGCATTCCAGCAATCGCAAGGAACCTTTGTGTCTGTCGTCGGCCATGGCTGTAAGACGGTGCTGCATGGTGTATTGTTGAGGTTAGTGGGGAGGAGAGGATTGCTTAACAGGTGTGCATGCACATGAAGAGGCCACGTGGCGCCCGGTGAGCAAGGGTGCAGCATGGTGCGTGTGTGTCCTCTCAGACAAGAGCAGCCATAGTGAGGTGCCGCAGACGCCGACCCTGCAATCTTCTCTCGGTGGGGCAGGGGCAGATGCATGCGCATGCAATGCGTTTGCTCTCTCGTCAGTTTTGCGGTGTCTTTTGACTCCAAACTTGTGCAGGAAGCAGTGGAAGCCATGGCACTTTCCCCTCTGCTTGCCATCTGTTTGGGTCCTGCTGCTCTCTTTACTGCGCAAGAACAAGAACTGGGGAAGCTGATAGCCCTGTCCCGCGCGTGCTTTCTGCTTGGGCTCTTCTTTTTCTCCAACTCTTGAGGGAGAGGGTGCAGGAGACGGAGGAGCTGATAGCGGACGTGCTGGGCGTGGAGGTGTTCCGGCAGACCATCGCCGGCAACATCCTGGTGGGCAGCTACTGCGTCTTCAGCAACCGCGGCGGCTTGGTGCGTTCCCCCCGCCAACTCACTCCCCTCTCTCGCTGCTCCTCCTCCTCCTTCTCCTCCTCCTCCTCCTCCTCCTCCTCCTCCTCCTCCTCCTCCCCGTCCTCGCTTCTCCTCCGCTTCCTCCTGCTTATCAGGAGGAGGTAGGACCCCTCTTATTCTTCTCGCTCCCACTCTTGCTCCTCCTAGCACTGAAGCAAGCCAGGAGGTGAGTCATGCATTACCCCCGGCAAGCAGGGCCGCTGCCGTCTGCCAGGGGCTCTGCTCGCTGAGCTCGCGATCTGAGAGAGCCAAGTAGAGCGCGATGCGCGTCTCGTCGCAAGCGTTGTCGTTGCATGTATGCGGCACTCTGCACGGCGGGTCTTTGGCTCATGGAGGACCTTACCTGCTTTCACACGCGCGCACACGAGCTGTGCACACACGCACTCGTGGAGGCAGAGACAGGCACTTGGGCTCATCGTGGCGCCCATGGTTGCTGTCTTGCCCCTCCCCTACCCCCTCTCTGCTCCCTCTTCCGATGCAACAGGTGCATCCGCAGACGTCGGTCGAGGACCTGGACGAGCTGTCGTCGTTGCTACAAGTGCCACTTGTCGCCGGCACGGTCAACAGGGGCAGCGAAGTCATCGGGGCTGGCCTGGTGGCCAACGACTGGACGGCGTTCACGGGCCTGGACACCACGGCCACGGAGCTGTCCGTTATAGAGAATGTCTTTAAGCTGAGGGACGCGCAGCCGAGCGGCATCGTCAACGAGATGAGGGCGTCGCTCATCGATACCTTAGTATGAGGGGGAGGGGGGGCATGTGCTTGTTCCCTGGCTCGAGGTATCGCTCTAAAGCATGAAAAGAGGATAATAAAAAGTGTAAATATCTGGGAAGAGCCGGGGGCCGCGCGTGCGATGCTCTGCCCGCCTGCATGGCTCGGTGGATTGCTCCGACCATGTCGGCAGATAGGTACCTATGCGCGTCTTCTCAGCTTGAGGGGATGATTTCCATCCCCCATTCCTTGTGATTAGGACGCCCCTAGCTTTTAAGAATGATGCATTTCGACAGCATAGGGGTGACGATGCTACAACAAAGGGGTTATGCGTGGACTGAGTAGTATTGCAATGTAGACCTCTGGCTGGTCTGACCGCATGGAGGTTACGCATAGCATGAATTGCTATTATCGATCTGTTCTTAATTTCGTAAGTGAATGGGTGAACAATCTACTTCAAGGAAGCAACAGCGTCTCTGCAGCGCAACGATCTTCTCTGTTGCATGTCATGTTAGAGGTGCAATCAAACTAGGCAAAGAAATTGAGCTCATCTCCTAGCACCCTGCGAAATCTATTGCTTAAAAGATAAATTCACCCCATGCAGCCATGTGTAGACTGGAGGTAGGAGAAGTAACTTCAGTGAGCAAGAAGAATCATTGTAGTACGACCTTTATCCTCGATAACTGTGTCTATTATAAAGAGAAGGAAATATTAGGATGTAACCCATAAACGTGCAATTCCCTGGCTCGAGGAGAACATGTGCACGCCAATGCACCCACTTGCATTTTGGCAAGATGCGGCCACTTGTGCTCCTTGCGCATATTTGAGGTGCACAAGCACTCTCTTGTTGTCGAGCATCTCCCACCAATGTGAGGTTTTGCGTGCACGTGCATTCGCGCACGCACACATAGTTGGTGGCTACTTCAGTGCCAGTAACTGCTGAGGTGGTAAAAGCTACATATTATTCAAGCTATCCCACCGGCCTGTACTTCCCAAGCCAAGGCTCATCCCTGGCCAGGCCGCTACCCAGGCTCATTCACTCTGCCAGTTTCGTTCTCATACACAACCAATTCTTAGTCAACCTAGCCAGTCAGGATCCTATCACACATGACCATAGCAAATGATCTGGCTCATAACATCAATTCTGCCCAAAACTACTCCAAATTGCGCCAAAACTGCAAATTTGGCAAGTCATTTCCCTACAATTACTCGAGAAATGCTAGATGTGATTATGACCATGCAATATTGACCTCATAGATCTACACATGGATAAACTTTGGATTGTCGCAAAAGCACACGCTCATGGATAGTCAACAAGCATCTAAAATGGTATACCGTTTGTGACCCATATCTTTGGAAAAGAGTACGTACGTCAATCTAGTTGTATGCAATAATTGGCAACACAAGTGTTAGTAGCACCCACTTCAGTGATGTAAGTCTTTCATGGTACAAACCGTGCTTCAAGTCTCTATTTTATTATCCTTCAAATAGGTTTGACTTGATTGATCCCACCTCTTGTATCAAGATGAGAGATAGAAACAATGTAGATTCCATATTTTGTCTTATCAAGCGCAATGCATTGTCTTATGTTCGCAGTCATTACTAGCTCAAACAATATCTTGTCAACTTTCGAAAAATGAGAAATACAACTGCACCGTAAGCCAAGTCATCTGGAGGACCTACATTGAACAAGTGTCACAAAGTAAACTGATGCTAATAAGTGCGAGATGTGCATGCTTTTGAAATCAATGTGCCAGAGTAGAATCAAAGGCAATCAGCAAATGAATAGCATTCTAAAGCACTAAAGACTCCAAGCTAGGGATCCCTCATAACATCCACAACAAAGCTCACCTATGAGAACCAAGCAGAGAGTTGATTATCTCCTCGATTCTTATCAACACAGTTATGCATTGCTTTTACCAATCTTGCATCTATGCACGCCTCAAAATCAAAAAACTCATTTGCGTGCAGAAGCTTCAGCCTTAAAGGCTCATCAGATATTTGAAAGAGGAACCCGACACACTTCATATGTTGTGGTGCTGATGACCTTCCAGAGAAGGCACAGTAGCCATACACTACGGTCAACCTAAGAATCTTCGTCAACAACAAGCCATCCGAACAGTGGCAGGGGTACGCCAACTCATCCCAGCTATCATTTACAATCTACCGCAAGGTAAAACTCATCAACAATCTCTTGTGGACTACTTTTCTTTATTTGCAGTGCACCAACTTCAAACCGCTTTGAGCCATGGTCGCGGTCTCCTCTTCAATTCAGAGCACGCCCTGAACATCTACGCAAGCTTGGTGAAAAGTTGTGAGGACTACAGTAGCAAATGGTGGAAAACATGCCTCTGGAAAACCGTATCATTCGGCATTTTCGTTCAACATTTTAGGCACTCTCAAGTATGGCCCTTCCATTTCGGGTGCTTGAGCTATCATTGCCGCCCTGCACCCACAAGAGCCCTCTCAAGGAGCATGTCATACTTCCCATCATGGCACCTCCTGCCTTCCTCCAAAGGAAAATGTGAGTGTCGTCTACCTCTTGCCAGAAGGCCTTTCTAACACACCAACGGGTCAGCCTATGAACGAGTGCACTACGACAAGTGAACAAAAAGACAGACTAGCACGGCCTTGCACATATTGTGTACACACAAAAAAAAACGGAAAATGGCACATTATGAAGAGCTTCTCGACTGGTCAAGTCAATTTGAGGTAGACAGCCAAATACTAATCCTTCACCGTGCCTTCATGGCGTTACAGGAGCAGGCATGCAATCAGCCACCCCTACGACCCCAGATCCTAATCTGAAAGTAAACTCCAAAAGTTGGAATAGGTACTGACGTGTACTAAACCCCCTTCCAGCGCAACAGAGGGGCAACTTTGCAAAGCTTTAAGTTACAAGCATGCCGCTGTCAGCACAGCTAGCTAGCCCGCCCACAGCATGAGGATGGACGAATATAAGAAACTGAGCCGGACAAAGCCCAGGCATGGCACATATTTGGGAGCTATGGGGAGCAACTGCATGCATGCGGAGCAGAGGAGCAGCAACCTCTCTCTCAAACGCGCGCAATCGGGGCATGCAAGCGCGAGCGAGCAGGCACGGGAAAAGTGAGCGGTGCACCTTTCTTCGAACGTGACGGCGACATCTGGCCTCACCGTGTTGCCCTCTTCCAGCTCCCCTGCCGCCCAAACAGCGAGACAGAGTGCAACAACGCCGCCCCCACCAGATTGGCAGATCCTTCAGCCCCCAGCCAGTCTTGACCCTTGACCCCAGAATGCAGGAGCCTCTGACAGAAAGCCCAGACGTGCCAGAGTGTGACAGAATAGAGTGTACACGCGCATGAGACGGGGCAAGGTGGACAATTGCACCCGACCAGCAGCAAGGGGCCCCAGACTTGCAGCAGGTGCACAGGTGCATGATGGCAGTTGCATCGCTGCAAAAGTTGGAGTCCGGGAGGGAGCAGCCACGCCTGAAGCTCCAGGGCTCGACAGCTCCAGTGAGAGCACACGGGAAGGTGAAAGTGTGAAGGCTTTGGGGTTGAGGAGGTGCCATGTGCAGGCTCAGGCTGGCGACCAAAAGAGACATAGCCCCTGGGGTTGGGTTAGGCTTTGAAGATTAGGGTTTTGGCCAATGGAGGTAGAGATGACGAGGAGCCAATGGAGCCAGTTTTGGTTTCGGTTGCTGACCGACGCGGATGGCGGGAGGCACTCCCTCCACGTCAATCTCCTGGAGCTGCCCGAACCTGCAGATGGAGCAGACCAGGTCAGCACCACATGAGCATGAGGTCAGAGTTGTTCCAGGTCAAGGCTGGCCCAGGTCAAAGCTGACCCACCCCTGGCGACGAGGCAGATAGACACGTTGTCAAGCAAGCAGATGACCCAGGTCAAAGCTTGACCATTTTCAATGAGGGCGGCAGGTGGCACGTGGACACGTTGTAAGCGAGTAGACGTATGCACCCGAGATACAAGTTTGATCGCAGTCTGAAGGAGCTGGAACTTTAATGACATATCTGCTGAGCTTCTGGCTGAACTCAGATCAGATGACAGGAAAGTGGAGAGATGAATTTTCACAAAGTGTTCTCCGGGAAGAGGCCCCGTGGGCCTACTTCTTAAGGAAGTCAGAGTATTTCCTTTTAGGTGAACTCACTCTGAAGGACACACTGAAGCTCAGAGACTGGGTCTGCACCAGAGTGACAAGGGGTACAGGACGAATCCAGCCCGGCAAGATAAGCGGTGTGGAAGACATACCAATCGACTATGCGTCCTAGAGACACCTTGAAGTCCTCCATCTGCCAACATTAGGATCACCAGAGCATTTCTTGTGACCTCTAGTAGCACTTACCTCTCTGACTCAAAGAAAGTGGGAGGGATGCGAAGCACGGGTACCATAAAAGACCCTAAGCTCCTATAGTTCCGCTTCGAAGCTCAACCTTCGCACCATGCTAGCGTGGACCAACGAGTTTGAGCTCCCTCCCTTTTGAGAATGCGGACACTTTCACTAGCAGGTACTTATTTAACTGCCTGCATTTCGTTTGTATCCTGCAACCCTCGTTGCACAGCAGAAGCAACACATGATGCAAATCACGGTCCTCCTGTGAGGCTGCTTGTTTCAACCGAGTATGTAAGTACAACATGTGCATGTATTTCTATTACCTCTTCAGGTGACACTGAAAGCCTTGCTCGTTCGCATAGGTCAGCCACGTCTGGAGGTTCTATCCTCTGTTTCTGCTCAGCACCTATTGCCCCTTCAATGGTGCTCATTGCTCTGCATCTAAGCCTACTGGCAGAAGCCACGTGTGGTTGAACAGATACTTGCAGTCCCGACAATGACGTTGTACAAGGATTGTGTAGGAGACACAAAGCCTGAGAAATTCTAGTGGAAGTGAGAAAAGACATCCTTGCCGCTAATATGGATGCCATTGTTTCACAAGGACCTTGACCGTGAAAGCTTATGGTATCATCTAGTTTCCAGCGATTAAGTGGAGTTATGAGTGAAGGCAATCCAAATACCCGCCAAAGACAACTATAACTGGATCAACATATCAAGTTCACGACTGGGCTTCACTGTAAGGTTACTCTTCCACCTGGCTAATGAATTCACAAAGCATTTGCGCACGCCCTCACAGTGCTCAATCAAATACTTCCTCACTTGCTCCCTGTAGAGCGCTTCAAGTGGGCTCACATATGTCGTTCATGCTCACGATCGGAGGCAGGCAGACGGTCCGTTCCGTTCTCGAGCATAACGTTTTCCTCTGAATTAGCCGGCCAACCACTCACTCGCAGCTAGCATGCATGTCAAAACGCACAGAATCTCTAGAAGTAAAGACAAAAATTTAACGACATAGTTAGATTGGCATCATGTGTTAGTTGACCAAGGCAATCACTTACATTGCCCATATAAATGCGCAATGACCCCGCACAATATGCAAATAACTCACAATACTGAATATAACAAGCAGGCATGGTGGTAGTTTGATCAATCACTTGAAACTTGTTTGAAGGTACGGTGAGAGATGAAGGCAAAGCCCATTTCGCCTACTGTAATATTGTATTTCTAGTCTCACTTAACTAGCATGTTCCTAAAGTTGGAGCGGAAGGTGCTTGTTTCTAAAAGGTTTCACTTTTGATCTCATGAGTGTGACAAGTTTGAGATGGTCACCTCCGGCATTCTTGGTTTAAATCAACCAAAAAAGTGTGCGCACATACACTTGCAAGTAACACAATAAGCATGCTCCCTGATTGAGGTGAAAACGTTGACTAAACGCGTATCGTACAGTATGGCTGACCAGCCAATAACGTAAGGCCCTCTTTTGGACCAACGAAAGGAGGTCAACTTTTATAAGCTTCGGATATCAAGTAGGGAGGCACCCAAAGCCTAGACATCTGTTCCACTCGCTCACTTTGACATCTCTTTACTCCTATTCGCTGCAGCAACAACGGCGTTCATCAAAAGCGCCCTGAAGCCGCCCTTCTCCAGCTCGTGCAAGCCAGCAATGGTGGTTCCTGCGGTACCAGGACCACATTCACTCGCACGCATTCAATCTCAATCAGTGGGTTCCAATCGGCAAGCAAAGCTGGCTGCAGTGCCAGCAAGTGCGTATTGATACTGTCGGATGGAAAGTAAGCGATGTTACAACGGAACCAATCAACGGTACAACAACGTGGTGAATGTAGTAAGTTATTTCACACAAGCCGTGTGCCTGCCCCTCCACACTTCAGGGAGGCCCAGACATGACCAGCGGGGCATTGCATTTGCCTACCAGGCTGTGCATGCGTGTGCGTGTGTGAAGCACAGCCTTGCAGACGCTCTGGCGGTACCTACTCTTGCGCTGAACTCGACAGAGAGTACAGGCGACGAGGGACCGACAGAAACCAGCTCCCGCTCTAAGGCTAAGAGAAGACAACGACGTAAGACGTTTCGGAACCACCCACTCGCACTGAACACACCAGGAGGACAATGACAAGGGGCGCGCACAGAAGGAACCGATGATTACCTCCTGGAGAAGCCACGGAGTCTTTGAGCTGCGCCGGGTGCTTGCCCGTCTCCAGCACCAGCCTAGCCGAGCCCAGCACCTGGCCACCCCGCGCACATGCATGCTCGCTCACTCTGTGAGAGACTCTCGTATTTGCGTCACGCGCAGTTGGGTAGCAGGAAATACCCCCAGCAGTGAATTAGCAGTCCGCCAAAGTGCCTGAGTGATGAGTCAACACGAGCCCCATAGTGTGCACGCACTGTTAGCTCAACGGTACTGAGGATGAAGAACAGAACCTCATTTTTTAATTTACTAAGGTGAAGCCTAACGGCGTGATGACTTAGATGGAGCCCCTCTTCAGGCTCACATACACAGTGTGACCACAGCAGCACTCCAGCTTGCTCATGCGCGACTGCAACTCGTGTACATACACAACCTATACGTGCGTATGGACATGTACAAGGGTAAGTGACCAGTGAGATCAAACCCCTGCAGGGCTGGCACCGAATTTCGAAAGGCTTGATCGAGGCGTGTGATGTTTCAGCTGACACAGAAGAGGTGGACAGCATTCTCGACTTTAGAAAAGAGGTGGCGTGAAGACGCCTGACTAGCATGCACCTCCCTACATGCAGAAGGACGCCACTTGGCGGCCATGGCCTGGCAAAAAGACCTTACCGTCTGCGTCGCAAGCGACATGGCGACGTCGCGAGGCAGGCCTGCTGCCACGCCGCCATCTGCCAGCGCCTCAATGGCCACAAAGACATAGGCAGGTCCGCTTCCGCTGCACATCCAGGAGAGGAGCCAATCACAACATGAGCCCTCACACTATGTGTCAGCTGGGCTGGGGCTGTCGGGCCATAGGAGGAGCCACGAAGGAGATCCGGCAGGAGGCACCTTGCCAGCTGCACCATGGCGCTCACGCAGGGCGCCAGCTGGGCAGTATGGGAACGTCAGTCAGCCTGGTCGTCAGCTGGGCAGGGGGCATCGCGCCGGTCACAAACTGGTCGCAAGCCTACGGCCCTCCTCTGATGTGCGCGCCAGACTCTCACGGACTCGGCCTAAGTACGGCGGTGCTAACCAACAAGGATGCCAAGAACGATGTGGCTGGGCTTGCTGCCGGGACTGCCTCTTCAGCAGGTGACGTGGCGGCTCACAAAGAGCGATGTACGGATCCGCCCACTATGCGCGAAAAAATTGATCAACATGAGAGGCTTTTCTATTCCCTGCAGGCGGAACACGGCCTGCACTAAGGAGAAGCGAGTGGAGAAGCGGGACGACAAGCACGGGACGTTCCATGCATTCCCTGCTCTCCAGACCCTCTATAGATCCTCAGACGCGTGAACATAGCATGCCAGAGCACCTCCCTCGCTTTCTCTTCTCTCACCTGAGGCCGGTGACGGCGTCCAGGAGCTTCTCGTCGATGGAGTGGATGGTGCCCACGGAGTCGAACATGGTCCTCACGAGCTCAGCATCACCGCCCGTGGCAAAGGGCCCCAGGCTCATGGCTGCACGCGGCCGGCACCCCGATCAGCGACGCGACCAGCGTCCCGACAAGCGTCCCGTCACGATGCAGAGTCAGCGTTGAGTCACAACTCAGAGCCAGAGCCACCAAGGCGCTTCCGCCCGTTCTTGCAAAACGATGATACTATGCCACCCCTCTCTTCACAGAAGCAAGAGGAAAAGCAGGCCTGATGAGGATGCGGCAACTGAGCTTTTGCCCTGGGGCCTAGGGTAAAGAGTGGCCCTCGAGCAGAGCGAGGAGGAGCAAGGGTACGGCGTGATACAGGTCCAGGCCCCAGGCAAAAAGAAGAACACCAGAGCAAGTGGCAGTAGCCGTCCCAAACAGGCTGTCCCAACCAAGAGGCACGGTCCACTTCGCTGCAGCCGAGCTCACGACAGTGACAGCCAGGAGCGTGCCACTTGGGGCTTCCTCAGAGAGGGATAGGCGGGCAGAAAGCGAGCTGGGGGGCGGGCGCAGGCTGGCATACCGGCAGCGGTTTGGCCGACGAGGCACGGCGTGTTGGGCATCACTCTCACCACCCTCGCCTTCTCCCCTGCCCACGACTGCACCCTCCCTCCCGCAGACTGCCCTTGTCATACGCAGGGGCATACAAAGGAGCACCCGAGCATGCTGCAAAGAAAGTGAAGTGCACTTTCCCCGCACGGCCCCGGAGCCGTGTGTATGGCATGGCGCCATGCGCAATGATAACTTCTGCACTGTATTGACTCTGACTCTGACGCTGACTCTGATTCTCACTCTGCACGCACGTTTACACTGACCCTGCTTTGACCTCGACTCTGACCCTGACCCTTTACTATGAACCATCTGGAGTGACTGTGGCCTGACAGGCCTAGAAAAGCCACTGAAGGGGCGGGGCAAAATGTGGAGTGTAAGGTGAAGGGTGGGCGGGTCCTGGATGAGAAGGCACGCAAGCTGCGGTGAGCTGTCTCTGACCTGCATGTTGTCGAGCGTGACCCCCGCAGCTATGGACACGATCAGGTGGCTCTCTTTGAGTGAGTTGCTCTCCTTGAGAGTTGTCAGGACGGACTTGACTGCACAGGTGCCAAATTGCAAACGTGCAAGATGCTGAGTCACGCCTCCAGCAGCGGGGGAACAACCGGCCAGTAGCTACGTGCTGATGCCCCTTCTCAGCACCGCACAAAAAAGTGTGTGCAAGGCAATGTAGCCGGGATAACAACACTGGTCATGTGGGGGAAGTCCTGGTCAACTTGCCACAAACCTCCAACGTCACAACCAGCCTTTGATCCCTGAATGACCCAATCATTGTCCCGTGCATTGCCTGCCTCCTTCAGGACCTTTTCTAACCTGCTTATATCCTGAAAGATAGAGCTCTTCACCTTGGCTCAGCTATGCCTAAGCAGGTCTCAAAGTACAAGAGAGACAGGTGCCTAGACTGCCCGGGCCACGATGCATGGCTTTGAGAGAGGAGCCAGTAATGCTAGGGCCAATGAGTGCCTACCTACTGGGGGCTTGACGGCAATGAAGATGATATCACTGTGCTTTGCCACCTGTCCAGGACACGGCACATGAGGAATGTCATTTGTCGACTCCTCGGAAGGACAATAGAAGCAGCAAACAAGTGACACCTGGCAATATGACGGTAACTAGAACACAGCACTACAACTCTTATCCTTCACCCGTTGTAATTTGACAGTTGGTCTGATCGATGGGCGAGTGCCCTCGCAGCTGGAGGAGGTATTATAAAACCTTGGTTTGCCTTCTTATGAGTATGAGTAAAGTATCCTTTGAGAATGTTATCACCCCTGTAGCTAAAATTGTGAATCTCCCCTGTGCCCGTTGACAGATAATTTTCAGGTCCCCAGATTTTCTTAATTTGAGCTGCTCCAACTTGTGAAGCTCATCACTTGCTTGTAAGCGAGCTTTTTAGGCTATAAGCTACTATAAATCCAACGTACTAGCAGTAAGCTGTTGTATCCACATTCTGCAATTGCAGCCATGCTGAAAAAGCCTCAGAGCTTTGGTGGACATCCTGTAGAGTTATCAACTTCTAGTGCACCCAAGACCGTTGCCAGGAAGTGCAGTTAGTGATAACAATGTGACTTAGCCACAAAGTCTGTGCCTGTATTTACCCCTGAACATTGCAGAGCTCCCTTGGGCATTCAAGGACCAGCATTCACCTCAGTGGCGTCCTGGCAAGCTTTCACCCCCAAAGACTGAAAAGCTGCCACTCTTTCAACATTGACGTCTGAACAGTACATCTGATTGAACTTCAAAATTCCGGCACTGTCCCAACCTTTTGCTAAAGCTTCTGCCATTTGGCCAGCCCCTGCAAGAATGCCAAAAAAAAAGAAAAAGAGGACCAAGGATTATGAGCTTCCTACCCCATCTTCAGGCATTTTGACAGCATTGCCCTTGTCATCCAGCATGACCAAAAGACAAATTTAGAGAGGAGGCTAAAGAGTGAGAGGGTGGTGTATGGCACTAATCTATGAGGCAGTCTGTTATTGTGACGAGTAAACAAAAGCACCTCTTTTGCCAAGTCCAAGGAAATAGTTGCTATATAAAAAACTGAACATTCAAATTATTTCAAACAGTGAACGCTGCACATACATACGTGAGTGCATCTCATCAAAGCTAGGATAACATGTCTGACTAGAGAAGAGTACATTGATGAAGGCCCTGGTGCAAGTAATAAGAAGTTGATGGCTATCTTTATCTCACCAATGAAGCCGAGCCTAGTTGCATGTAGTGGTCTGAGAGATCCATCGGCCATGCTGACGTGCACGAAGACTACGCTAGTGCTACCTCTAGCCGACTGAAAAAGAGAAGCTTGCTTCCTAACAAGGTGGGCCTTCTGCTCTGTCAACCGAGCCGGTCGGATTAACGATGTACGCGAAGTATGGTAGTGCTGAGTTTGAAGTGATACAGTGCTGACAATGCCGCTGATTTTCGAGCTTTCACCTCGATAAGAATCAGCCGAAGAGATGTAACCCTGGCAAGAAGTGAAAAACGGAGCCGAGATCAACGAAGAATGAATAGAGGCAATATTACACGAAATTCCAGGAACCATGCGGAATGTCTTGTTGAGGTAGTTTCCAATCGTACGTGAGCTCGTGTGGACTAACATATCCTTCGTGCTCTGAATGTAAGAGCCGAGCTGATGAGCAGCATCTCAAGTTCGGGAGCTAGTCTCATTTAAGTGTTCGCTGAAGTCGGGCGTCTAGAAGCCCTGCTATGCCTTGCATGGGCAGTGTTAAAGTGCCATCTCTGCAGCACCGTGCAATGTTGCGCCGTAGTGAAGCTTGAACGATGACAGTCGAATATATCTCTCGACCACAATCAATTATCCTGAAAATATCCGCAAGCTCGAACAGTTGCACAGTGGACAGTCGCATCGGACGACGTCTGTCGTCCCTCTGGTCATGTGAGCCGTTGGATTAATCACGTGCATTTTAGTGCTAAGTTGGACTTCGTGCGTCAACTCCCGAAGTTGCCCGAAGTCAAGCGGCTGGCCCCCATTGGGTGCTAACTGCCGCAACGATCCTCAAAATATTGATTTTTTTCGCCAAACTTGCAAGTCGGTCCGCCGAAATCCTTGTCTCATTGATTTTTTGCGCAATGTCAAACTCCGGCGCAAAGTACTGCGCGGACGATTGATTTTTTTCGCAATGGCACTGGACGAAGGCGCCAAAAAGTTTAAATAATTTATATTTTGTGCAACATATGTGGCCGGCTATGTCGTGCCTAACAGTGTCGGTCCCTCGGCACTTGCGTAGCCTTCCAGCACGTGTGCCTTCGACCTGGTCGATGTGTCGATGGTCCTCCTCAAATGTAGGCAAACATGGTCGATCGACCTTCGGACGTGTGTCAGTGACAAGCCTTACCAAGGTTAACCCATCCCTGGGCTCCTGAACTTGCACCAAGCAACCATGACCAACACTCAGGGCATCGTTCTCCTTCACCCAGCTCTCACCATCTGCTTATCCTAAGACTTAGCAGAAAATACTAAAAAATACTTGCCTTGCCTTAATTCCTCTTACACCCCTCCCTTTCACCTGAGGCGTCCCTGCCTTTTCTGGTGAAAGCTATTATTTTCCAGCCCTGTGGCTAGGGGGTTTAGGAAGGCAGTCAGGAAATTCCCATCGTCCTGCCATAATCTCTTCCTCGCCAATGCAGAAAGTGTGCCCGTGCAAGTCACCATTGCTTTCTGATCATCCAGCACTTTGCAGCTGGCACAAGGCGTAGCTGGCACCAATTCCTCGGGCACAACCCTAACTATAGGATCAATATTCGGCAAATGGCATTGCGAGCAATTCTGCACGTGGTCTCTCATGGTTTTACCATCAGAACCTTCCAGTTCTAACACACCATTGTCAAACGCATGTTTCACGCGTAAGATCACTGCACCTGAACTGGTGTCGATGGTGGTCTTGGTCTGGCGCTTGCGGTGGACAAAGTCTCCTTCTTGAATCTGCGTCATCTGCAGGCGGTAGCTCCCGTCTCGCGTCCTGGCGTAACGTTGCATATCTCTTTTCTGTGCAATTTTCAGATTGTCCAGCGCAGCTGGCATCATGCGCTCAAATAACGCCTTACGGCGTACCATCACCTTTAACAGTTCATTAGGACTGTCCAGGTCTTTCACCTGTTCAATTTCCTGCTTGATGCTGCTGGGCACTACTGGACTTCTGCCAAACAGTATCTAATATGGCGAGTAATTCGCCAAGGCAGCCTGCTTGCTAAATCTGTAACCCATAACCGGCCATGGCAAGGCCAGATCCCAATCACGCTCATCATGCTCAAGGCAAAATTTGTGTAAAGCAGACTTAATGGTTTGCACCATCCGTTCTGCCAGACCATCTGCTTGTGGGAGGTCTCTAGACGTAGTGCGATGGTCAATGAAGCATTTATCCAGGAGTTTCTGAAAAGATCCTTGGAACTCAGATCCTTGGTCTGTCAGCACTTCTGCTGGGGCTCCATGACGTACAATCACACTATTGCGGAGCGCTTCCGCGGTCCCCAAGCTTTCCTTAGCGATTAGAGGTACCACCTCTATCCACTTAGAAAAATGCTCAATCATGACCATAATGTACTTGTTTCCTCGCTTGGACAGCTGTAGCTCACCTGAGACATCGCAGCTCCACCGGTAGCCTAGGCCCATGATTGGCAGAGGTTGCAGGTGTGAGTGTTGCTGCGTAAAACCAGCCTTGACGCGGTCGCAGCTTGTACAGGCCTTGATCACATCCTCACACTGCTGCTTCATGCCCCTCCACAAGTAAGACAACTCTAGAAGACTGTATGTCTTCTTGACACCGTAGTGTCCAGTATTCTCATGCATTTCCTGCACCAGAGTTCGTCTTTTGGTGGGTTCTGGCACTAATTTTTCCCGACCAGTTTCTTCAATCTTGAAGAGGTTATTGCGTTTCCAGCAAAACCTTTTAGCTCGATGGCCTGCCTGGTCCTTTTCTTTTGCCGATAATCCTTCTATATGAACCCTCGTCCTCAACCAATGCATAGTGGCTTGATCTTTCCAGATCTCTGGACTAAAGTAAAGGTAGGGGCTCAGCTTCTCCTGATGCTACCATTCTAGCCATTTCGGCCAGGCAGGCGGCCAATTCTGTGGGGCTGCTCGGGTCTTCGTCTTCTCGAGCCCCTGTTCTGTTGTCTGCGAATGGGTCCGGGTTCCTGCTGAGTCCATCAGCGTCGTTGTTGAGTATACCTGCTCAGTGTATCATCGTCATCTGGTACTCCTGGAGCTTGAGAGCCCAACCGAAATGAATCGACTTACCAAATAGGCGATTAACAATTAATAAAGATCTTTATATCAGCAAGTAATCTTTATGGTATTTTCCGTTAACTGGTTAAACGGCAAAGGACAACACACTAGCAGTGAATAATACTCGTCAGTCAAATGCGAGTGAACTAGCATCAATAATGCAAATCAGTAAACTCATACATAAGCAAGGTTAGAAGACAGTGCGTATCAATGGCTTCTCGCCTTGGATTCAGATCTCTCTCAGTAAGCTGTACAAGAGAGTTGGCCTCGTTTCCGAATGCCGAACTCGAGAGCAATGCCTAGCATATGTACATGGAATGAGTTTACTGTTCAACGGTCAGTGCGATGGCACCGCCTACCCGGGAGTTAACCACGTTGGTAGGACCTCGGTTAACCAAATCCACCGCCATCTCCCATCATCCCGAATCGCCATCCATCATAGGGATGTCATCTGGCCATTCATCTAGCATACCACACTTAGATGCATATCGAGGCAGTTCGCTGCTACCGAGTACGGAAGTCAGCTGGCTGTCAAAGAATGTGTCAGCAAGCTGACTTAAGGTGACCTCAGCCTGCTACTTCCGGCCGAGTCATTAAATTGATATTAAATATAAAGTCCAGCAGATCGATCATTAACTAGAGTTCAGCAGGCTGAACTTATTTAACTATATTATTTAAATGAATATTATATCAACCAATATACTGATTCATTAAAATCCCTCCAACTTATCATGTTGTCGCCTCGACAACACTCACACTAATAACAGCGTGCTGTCCCTCTCGTCCCCAGCCTACTGTCCTTAGGAGGGAGATGTCCCTGAGGCCCTATACTCAGGGGAGCCAGACCTCCTCCTGTCTTGGGGTCTTCTGAAGCCTGTCAAAGAAGGAGGTTCCGTGTAAGGACCCGGCGGAGAACGCAATAACTGGGCTGTTTCCTCCTACACAGTCTGAAACTGAAGGGAGGCAGCCTTCTCCTGGACAGCCCTCAAACTGACAGGTACGTATACCGGCATCCCAGAAGGATGTTGCATGACATGAGCCAAGGGTACATGCCCTCTCTGCGAGGGAGATGCTGGCAGGCCTCTGGCTATCTCCCGAGCAGCCCTCCTGTCTGCCCTGTCTGACTGGGTCTCCTTGCCTGGAGATGGGCTCTGTCCTCTGGCAGTCCCCAGCCAAGTGATATCCTCCTCTTGAGCGAGTTGCTGCGGGGCCCACCCCGTCTTCTCCCTTACAGGGGATGTGGCAGGTGTCAGGATCACGGCGGGGCTAGTGTCCTCCTCCTCGCCTTCCTCCTCGTCTTCCTCCGACTCCTCCTCCTCGCCGTCCCCGGGTTCCTCTGAGACTTCTGGGGTCTCCTCTGTCCGCTGCTCCAGCTCTTCCCGAGAAAAAGAATATCCTACTGACCTTCCCCTTTTGGGTGCTGGTGGGGGCTGCTGAGTCCGGACCGCATAGAGGTCCTTTTCCCCCTGCTTACTTGCCCATTTGGCATAAGCGTGCTTCCCTTTGGAGAATGACTCTCGGGCCCTGCTTCTGTCCCCCTGCATCTCTTGGCTCATGCAGTCTCTGACTCCATCCAATCTTGGGTCCCAAGCCGCAATGTGAGGGGGCAATACTATGTTCCCCTTTAGGTCTGTCAGGAAATCCTCATCCGTCGCCCTGTCATTCTGCTGGTCCCTCATGTTGATGGTCATCCACCGCCAATCAGTGGGCTTTTGGAAGAAGGCAGCGTCTGTCTTTTTGAGAGTACAAGGGTACCAGTGCCCTGCAAAGTCTAGCTGACTGGTTTCCCTGGCCAAGAATTTCCAGCTCCTCCTCTCCACCTCAATGTACATGGCCTTGAACCTGTTGTGGGGTGTTGAGTCCTTGAAGCTGTCCGCATCCATGGGGATCATCCTGATGACCCTATCTGCCCCCCAGATACTAGGAATCGAGACAGCTCCTGCTTCGTTCACCTGGGCCATTGCCTTGGCCTCTCTGACCGTATATCCTACCATCCTTGCGTAATCGTGGTAGAGGAGGAGCCCTGTGCCGACCTCTATATACTTGTCAAAGTTTTCGGATGTCTCCCCTTCCCTCTGGAGGATTTCCTTCTGCGACTCACTGCGACTTCTCTGGGCATACTTGAAGGCCTCCTCCAGTAGATCAAAGCCCTTGCCCAGCACCGTGTAGCGGTAGCTGCTGATTCTCCTCTGTTCTTCTTCTTCAGCCTGCTGCTTCCGCTTCTCCTCAGCTTGCCTCTCCTCCTCTGCTTTCTTGGCCTCCTCTGCAGCTTTTCTGTCCATTTCTTCCTGCCTCAGTCTGACCTGTTCCTCCTCCTCCTTCTTCTTCTGTGCCTCCCGCTGTTGTTGGAGTCGTTGTGATTCCCGAGCGGAGATGGAAGATGATTCGATATCTCCACGGAATTCCAAGTATTCTGCATGTGCCTCTTCCGCCCTTCTCTTCCTCTTGAGTTCCGACTTTTGAGTCATCCCGCTCAATCATAAACACAATGCAATTAGTGAAGTCATGATATTTTGCCGCTACTGAGTGCCCTTGATGAAGAGGAACGCAATCGGGAGAGTTCCTAGTGTGGAATACCTGGTGTGAGCGAATATAAGGAAAAATTGAGTTGGAGAGCAAGTGAGTGTGAGCGCAGGTTGAGTGGGTAATATGGTGATCAGAGACTACCACTCCCTCCAACTTAAATTTAAAGGTGGGCTGCCTGTCACNAATCACTAACTGTCACATCCCCCTCCAACTTATATGGAGACAGGACCGCCTGTCACCTTCCCGTGTCAACTGAAATGACTGTTAGGGAGGTGCCCCAGCCGCCCGAAGGTGGAACCGTTTCAACGCCCTTTTGGCATTGGTCAGCTGATCTTAAAATTCCCAAGTGTCCCCAGAGGCATCGTAATCCTTCCATCAAATGAGGTACTTCATGACATATTTAGACGATCGACGGACCGAGCGAGCGTCTAAAATCTCCTCGACCTCATATTCGTCAGGATCGCCGTCCCGGACAGCGGGGACCTGTCCCGGTTGGACAGGTAACTGACCTGTGAATAGTGTATCACCTTTGATGTATGGTTCCAGGAAGGAGACATTAAAGACCGGGTGACCCTTGTAGTCGACTGACATGTTCAGATTGTAAGCATTCTGACCGACACGACGTACCACCGAATATGGACCGACCCAGACAGGGCCAAGCTTTTTCTTGACCACACCAGGGAGGTACAGGTGCTGAGAATGCAGTTTGACTAAATCGCCCTTAGAAAATGTCAGCTCCCGACGGTGTTGATTAGCGTATTTTTGTTGGTTTTCTTGGGCTGTGTGCAGATTTTGTTGGACTTCTAACTGGGTGTCAGCAAACTCCTGAATTAACTGGAGGGAGACCCGGTTGTCAATCCCTTGCGGGTCAGTTAAAGACTCCTCCAGTACATCTAAAGGAGACTTAGGGACTCTACCGAGGCTGAGTTCAAAAGGAGTCTTGCCCGTTGACGTGTGCACCGCA
>WELA01006130.1:94023-106672 GCA_009602735.1 Mesotaenium endlicherianum
GTTTGCTTTGTTCTCCCNTGTTCTCCTGACTTAGCATAGAAATGTTGGACATCAGGTGGAACAAGAGCATCCAGAGTGTGCACTCCCTGGACGTCTATATTGCTAATGGTCTCCTTTATCTGGTTGTCAGGCATGCATAGTGAATCCAGTTCAGCAGGACCCATAATACCTGCTACGAGGGCAGCTAGTGACGACTCACTATCTCTAGCATCCTCACAGTCAGTAGACTGGATTACTGACTGTTGCTGTCTTTTAAAGGCTGGTCTTTTCTCTCGNTTTAAAGGCTGGTCTTTTTTCTCGACCTTAGAAAGGTGCTTGACTGGACACTGCTCTCTG
Source organism: Mesotaenium endlicherianum (assembly GCA_009602735.1). Taxonomy (NCBI): domain Eukaryota; kingdom Viridiplantae; phylum Streptophyta; class Zygnematophyceae; order Zygnematales; family Mesotaeniaceae; genus Mesotaenium; species Mesotaenium endlicherianum. Next base: position 94,360 of record WELA01006130.1, read on the forward strand.
TAGTGGCCCAACTGCTGACAGTGGTAGCAAGTGGATTTTGCTGAGGCTGGTCTCGGCTTAGTCCTACCACCACCTCTTCCATAGCCGCCTCGAGAGAAACCACTTCTACCTCTAGACTGTATGGCATTATACTCATACTCAAATCCATCACCCTGATCATCGTCAGCGTGGCCTCCTTCAATTGCATTGTAGGAACCGTGGGGCTTTTTGATAACCTTAGACACCAAATCATTACTCTGTCGCTTGTGATTGAACTGCTGCTGATCCCAGGCATCCGCATCCTTGATCAAGTCAGCCAGTTTCTCATACTATTTCTCAGCAAAATGACCAGAGACCTCGGATTTCAAGCCATACCTGAAGTATGCTATCCTATATCGTTCTGGCAAATCGGGCTGCTTCATTATGTTCTCCTGGAACTTTTGAGCAAACTTAGCAACTGAAGTGGTCTGCTTCAGTGTCAGGGAGATCATCGCATAGATAGCTTTCTCCTGTTGGTTGATGACATCAAACTTCTCATGCAACTTCTCGACAAATTCTACCCGCGTAGGGTCACCGAGTTGCCGAGCCTTACGCTCTCCTTTCCAGTAAAGCCACCAGTCTGCGGCACTGCCTTTCAGTAGCGCACCGGTGTGCCTGACCTTCTCGTAATCTTGCAGTTCTGGGTAGTTCTCCAGCCACTGCTCAACATCCGCGAGAAACTTGATCAGGTAATATTTTCTGTTTCCCTCAGGATCATAGTCCTGGGGAGGTTTCGGCTTGGGCTTACTAGGCCCTCGGCCACCACCACTAGTGGTGTGAGACCCCAGTTGGTCTCTGTCCCGGAGTAGGGACATTATGATTCTTTTGTCCTCCTGCTGGGACTGATACATGGTCGCCATTTGCGACTGCATCTGAACGAACAATGCTCCCAAGTCTACACTTTGGGGTGGTAGATTAGCAAATGCAGCAGCAGCATTGGCATCTACTCGCTGAGTAGTGTCCTCAACAATCCCTCTCGCTCCTGCAGCAGCAATTCCTGCCGCATTCAGCCGGTCACGTATTTGACCTAGGGGTACATTGAGTTGTACAGCAGGAGGTGGGTTCAGAACATTGGCCCTTGATGCCATAAGTCCTTCAACAATGCGCTCGTCAGCTGGCTGTCCTTCGCTCCTTTCTGTATCTTCAGCGGCCTTTGCTACTTGTTCAGCTTCTAATCTGGCTCTCTCCTCCTCAACTTGCTGTGCTGCGACTGCGGCAATAGCAGCTGCAGCCTCTCTAGCTGCAGTATCTGCTACTGCTTCAAAATAGGTACGGTTTCCCGCTACATGGCTTTCCGCCTGGTTTTCGACATTCTCGTTATCCTGGTTCTCCATGTCTCGGGAGTTGCTAGTTTGAGACCTTGTCCTTACCATACAAAGAAGACTGTGATAACTGCTCCGATACCACTGAAATAAATCGACTTACCAAGAAGGCGATTAACAAGTAATAAAGATCTTTATATCAGCAAGTAATCTTTATGGTATTTTCCGTTAACTGGTTAAACGGCAAAGGACAACACACTAGCAGTGAATAATACTCGTCAGTCAAATGCGAGTAAACTAGCATCAATAATGCAAATCAGTAAACTCATACATAAGCAAGGTTAGAAGACAGTGCGTATCAATGGCTTCTCGCCTTGGATTCAGATCTCTCTCAGTAAGCTGTACAAGAGAGTTGGCCTCGTTTCCGAATGCCGAACTCGAGAGCAATGCCTAGCATATGTACATGGAATGAGTTTACTGTTCAACGGTCAGTGCGATGGCACCGCCTACCCGGGAGTTAACCACGTTGGTAGGACCTCGGTTAACCAAATCCACCGCCATCTCCCATCATCCCGAATTGCCATCCATCATAGGGATGTCATCTGGCCATTCATCTAGCATACCACACTTAGATGCATATCGAGGCAGTTCGCTGCTACCGAGTACGGAAGTCAGCTGGCTGTCAAAGAATGTGTCAGCAAGCTGACTTAAGCTGACTTCAGCCTGCTGCTTTCGGCTGAGTCATTAAATTGATATTAAATATAAAGTCCAGCAGACTGATTATTAACTAGAGTTCAGCAGGCTGAACTTATTTAACAGTTATATTTAAATGAATATTATATCAACCAATATACTGATTCATTACAGCCAACTGCTCTAATTTTCAGTCTAAGAAAAAGAGCGGGTCTTTCAATAAGTTTGCTAAGCACGCCAACGCTGCTGAGACAGCAGAGAGTTGTTGGAATTGCGGAAATCAGGACATCAGAAGAGAGACTGTCCGTACCCAGATGCTAAGCAACTATCCGCTAGCAAAGCGCAGATATGCGCACATTGCAGTAAGAAGGGACACGCGGAAGACAAGTGCTGGTCTAAGAACCCAAATCTAAAGCCGCCTTGGGCAAATGCTGCCACGAAAGAGGCAGACAAAGAGAAAAAGAAAGATAAGGGTGGCTCTGGTAATCGCAAGGGTAACCAGAAGTATGAAGCTATGATTGCATTAATCGCTGAGTTGAAAGCACAGTTTGCAAAACTAAATGCGTCCAATGTCTATTATGATGCAGACATTGCAGAAAAGATCGTCTACAAAGACGAGAAGCGGCTACCTGAAAGGGCTGTGGATGCAACGGCTGCCGAGCAAGCAGATCATAACCGTCTGGTGCCAAGGAATGCTGGGAAGCTTCCTCAGACTTTATGGATCACTCTGGATGAAAATGAGATCTTGCAGCTACGACAAACCAGGCCCGGGTCGCGCAAGACATTCAATTTTTCACTGGAGAAGCTGAAGGCTCTGGTGGAACACCGGATCTAGCATGCTCCTTTGCTTTCTCTCGCGGATTTGCACATCACCTACCCATTCACGGTTGAAGAGGCCGGACATCAGCTGGATATAGCTAAGGAAGGAGCAAATAGCGCCTCATTGCCCACCAATTTTAGCACCGTGAGAGTGCAAAATAAGGATGGTGCATTGATCTTCAACAACTAGGCAGCTCCCAACATTCTGTTGGATACAGGTGCACAGCCTGTCATTTTGGGAAAACGAGCTGTGAAAGCTCTAGGTTTGACAATAAGGGACCGGAAAGAGAGTCCTTTTCAGTTGAGAACTGCCTCTGGACAAGTTTCAAAGTCTTGTGGGATTACCCGCAAGCCTGTGAAAATCACAGTAAATCCAGGGAAACCTGAAGAGGCGTCACTATTCATGGAGTGCACAGTGACGGAAGATGAGAACTATGATGTTCTCGTGGGAACAGAAGTACTAATTCCCGTGGGTATAATCATTGATCTGCGGAAACAGAGAGTGACTTACCAGTTAACAGATAAATAGCGGGAGAGAGAGATTCCTGTAAAAATGATTTGCACAGGAGAAGCAAACTACGGATTGCAAGATTGTTACGTTAATGACAGGTACCCAGAAGCCATCAACTACCTCATGAAGCAAGAAGAGGAAGGCTATACAAGCGTCAACATGCCAACACCCTTGGTATGGCAATCCCAGATCATGAAGCAGCTGGAAACTGTGAGTAATAGGGACCACGGCCCGCAAGAGCTGCTGCCAGTACCCTACCCAGTTACCTCCTCTGCAAATCTGATGCCTGGAGTAGAGCCGCTGCCGCAAGGCATTGTCAGGATGGAAGATACTTTCCGCAAAAGGGGAGTGGTGGTGTTGGAATTATTCGCCGGACTTGGCTCTGGGACCATAGCCTTGATCCAGCGAGGAATACAGGTGGCCAAAGTCTTGTATGTGGACAACGATGACCACGCTTTTCGAGCATTCCAAGAGGTCATGAAACAGATTCGGCAAATGCATCATTTCCAAAGGTTGGCACCTATATATGGCAATGTCGAGCGCATTGCTGGAGGCAACATTATGAACGTGAAACCTGAATACTTGTATGGTTACAGGATTGATTGGATCTTTGCTGGATTCCCTTGTCAACCATTTTCTCAAGCTGGAAACAGGAGGGGATTCGGTGATCCACGAGCGCAACACTGGGGATGGATGGTGAAAATCATCAGCACGCTGCGGGAACGTCAGCACTATCACCCACCTGTGTTTGTGATTGAAAACGTACATCCAGGAATGGACTACAAGCAGATGAAGCCAGGGGAACCATGGCTGATTTTCGACTCCACTTTGGGCCATCATGTGCTAATCAACGACGCCAAACGGAGGATTGTCTCATAGGGCCAGGATATTTTGGACCAACGGCATGTCCATTGAGGTCCTAAGAGAAATGGAGGACATTACACGGCGATCACCAGCAGCATTGACAGTGGAAAAGGCACTGGCGGTGCATATCAGACCAGTGACTTGGAGGGGTTCCTACCCTCAGTGTGTCATCAACGAACCAGGTCAGCCAAGAGTGGTACTGCCTACCTTTACAGCATATCCAGGATCTCGAGCCTTCAGAGGAGGTGGACCAGGAATGGTCAAAGACATGTATAAAAGAGACGCCGTGTGGAGAAAACCCACTGCGGTGGAAAAGGGCAAATGCCTGGAAATACTCGACAACATAGCTCAGCATATAGCTGGCGCTGTAGGATCAGATAAGGCTGCAAAGATTTTTGGCAACATGATTGGGCAGCACTCTATGACTTGGTTGGTGGAAACAATCATGACATGGCAACAATTGACCTTCACTGACAAGCCTGTGCCGAGACCAAGACCAGTAACAATTGGGAACAATGTGGTGCCAACATCTGACCAGAGGGCTATCAGAACGGCACATCAGCAACAAGAAGAATACTGGGTGCGAAGAGACGCAGCGGCAGCCGCTGTAAACCAAGCATACCAGGGAGGTAGGATGGGAGAACTGATGAGATGTCAGGAGCTATTGGACCAAATTGATAACCGGATAAATGAATTACAAGCACCTCTGGAAAGAGAGGATACACCCATGTGGAATCAAGCACCTGAGCAAGCAGCACCGCTGCCAGGAGTGGAGGACGACACGCATGACACCCCATTATCTGTGAGAAACGTCACTCACAGCCAGATTTTCGGGAGCTCACCTCTCGGAACTACGACATTAAGATGTGAAGAAGCCAGGTCAGGGTATGACACCCCCCTCATCCCAAGGGCAGCTGGGCATGGAGACTATTGGCAGGAAAGCTCAAGTAGCTGGGAAGCTAACCAAAAGTGTCTATCGTCTTCACCAGAGCAAGCAGCACCAAGGCAAGAACGCCAGTGCAATCTTGGTGAATGGGCCGAAGAGAGTAGCCAGAACTCAGGAGATTCTGGAGGGTCTGCGAAGACCATATGTCTCGAAGTAATATTTGAAGAACGCCAGGAGGTGTTGGACAAGAAATTGTCTACAACACCTGCCCTGATGAGCTCAGAGCCAAAAGCTAAGGGGCAACAGCAGGGTTCAGCCAGTCAAACAGCTGAACACATTGCAAGGCAAATCATGGAGCAGCTGCTGGACGCAGGCGCCCGACAACACCAGGAACGGGAAGTGGCTAAGGCGGCAAGCGCTCTGCAATCGGCCATCGTCAACTTGGCAAACCTCAACACCGATAATGAAGGAGAAATGCCACTACCCGGAGTGGAGAAACCACTTGAAGATGAGGCAGAGATGCTAGACCTTCCAGGGTTTGACCTGCCGTCAGTCACCAATGAAGAGGAGATTCAAGAAGCAATTCCACGTTTTCCTACCCCAGAACTGGATGTATTGGAGCTACAAGAACTCAGAACGGATAACTGGGTGAACGACCAATTGATGATGGAAGGACCCAGCCCGGCCAATCTTTACAACGATCTAAGGTCGCCTACATCAAGCACTCCAACCGACAGACTGCCAGCACCAGAAGCTACCCCACATCAGCTTCAACAGCTGCGGGAAGTGGCTGCCTGCACCGCTAAGGTGGAACCAACACGAGGAAATCTTCACGGTCGCGCAAGCAGACCAAGAAAGGTTGCCCGGGAAGGGAATGCACCTTTCACGCGGATGCTGATGCGTTACCTCAGGTACAGGGGAACAACTCAGAGAGAAGGGATTTCGAAAGGAACCACGGCTTCTCCTCCGCAACCTATCCTAGAGATTCTGTAGAGAGAGGAAGAGAGGATGGCTTAATTTGCAAAGCCATGACATTGGGAATTCACATTCCCATGGTGCGCCCTTCAACCACTGGAACGTGGGAGAAGGACAGTTCAGCTCCTAGGACACCTGCAGTGTCGAAAATGGAACTGGTAAAGCTAAGAAGCACCATAAGCCGCTTGACAGCTGAAAATGCTGTATACGCACAACTAGCTGCGGCCCAAAGATCGCAAACTATGACACAAGCATGGACGGTTACACCACCAGCCAGGGAGGAGTTCGGCACAACCGTTGCGCGCATAGCTACCATTGAGCGCGAATGGGGTTGGACAATTGACCCCAGAGCAGATCCAGCAGGGTGGCCCTTGCCAAACCCACCCCCACCACGTGAAGAAGGAGGAACAGGGACCAGCTGGACTGTGGCCGATGAAGAAAAATTCTTGAGGCAGCCCATCCGAGGCGCCTGACCTACACCATGCAACCAGAAAGGCGACAATAAATCGGGAAAGGTAAGAGGCCTAAGAAGCAGGCCGCCAAGCCTGAGATAGCGGAGGAGCAAGCTGCGAAGCCTGCCACTCCACCGCCTAACAATCAGGCAGGAAAGCCCGAAGGCCAGGATGAGGGCGGAAAGCCCCCACCCGGACCCAAAGAATGGCAACTACTGGATGCCTGTGTTGGGGAAAAGCAGCCAGCAACTGAGGTCTTCACCATTGGAGACATGGTCTCAGCCCAACAGAGTGCACAAGTAGTAAGGCTGCTGAAGAAGCACCGCAAGGTGTTTGCTTTTACCAAAGAGGAGATTGGTAGAACCACTGCCAGTGTGTGTGAGATTACACTAACTACTAATAGCCCAGTCAGACTTGGGCCGCATAAGCTCAGTCAGAACGAATGGGACTGTGTGGAGAAAACTTGCCAGGAGCTGCACAAGCTCAACATGATTGAGAAATCAACCTCAATACATGGAGCTTCCACGGTAGTAGTTGCCAAGAAGGACGAGGATGGCAATTATACAGCCACTCGAATGTGTGGGGACTATAGACGACTGAACCTTCACACGGAGCCAGACAGCTATGTGATGCCTACACCAAAGCGGATTTTTGCAATTGCTACCACCGGGAAGGTGTTCAGCATCATCGATCTACGCCAAGGGTTCAACCAGATCCCTGTGAAAACAAAGGATCGGGATAAGACCGCTTTCTGGGCTCAAAGGGAACTTTGGCAATGGACGGTAATGCCGTTTGGGCTAAAAAATGCCCCAGCCATCTTTCAGAGGACTATAGATAAAGTGCTGGAGGGGCTGGATTTTGCAAAACCACACATTGATGACGTAGTGGTGTTCAACAAGTCCAAGGAGCACCTTGAGCACTTGGAACAAGTGTTCCAGCGCCTAGAGAAATCTCAGATGACACTGCATCCTGGAAAGTGCAGATTCTTTGAAGCACATGTGCCTTACTTAGGACATGAGATTGGGAACAATGCTATGGCCCCTCAGGCTGTAAAGACTGAAGCCATTTGCAAGATACCTGCACCAGCGAAGGTGTCTAAGCTGAAAGCTCTGTTAGGGCTAAGCGGTTACTATCGTAAATTTGTGAAGGATTATAGCAAAATTGCTAAATTCTTGACATAACTCCTGAAAAAGGACGTATCTTTTGTGTGGACGGAAGCCCAGGAGAAGGCCATGAACGAGCTCAAGGAGCGGCTGGTAACAGCCCCAGTCTTGCGAACACCTGACTACTCCAAGCCGTTCAATCTACACACTGACTGGAGTCGTGTGGGAATTGGCGCAGTACTCACTCAGGCCGAAATTCCTAGAGAGGAGTACGTCATTGCCTATGCCTCGCGCTCTAACAACCGAGCAGAGAGCAACTACTCGTCCTACGAAGGAGAGCTACTGGCAATGGTTTGGGCCGTTTGTAATGAATCAGTACATTAGTAGATATAATATATATTTAAATATAATAGTTATTTAAGTTCAGCCTACTGAACTCTAGTTAATAATCAGTCTGCTGGACTTTATATTTAATATCAGTTTAATGACTTAGCCGGAAGCAGCAGGCTGAAGTCCACTTAAGTCAGCTTGCTGACACATTCTTCCAGAGCCACCTGACTTCCATACTCGGTAGCAGCAAACTGCCTCGATATGCATCTAAGTACGATATGCTAGATGAATGGCCAGATGACATCCCTATGATGGATGGCGATTTGGGATGATGGGAGATGGCGGTGGATTTGGTTAACCGAGGTCCTACCAACGTCGTTAACTCCCGGGTAGGCGGTGCCATCGCACTGACCGTTGAACAGTAAACACATTCCATGTACATATGCTAGGCATTGCTCTCGAGTTCGGCATTCGGAAACGAGGCCAACTCTCTTGTACAGCTTACTGAGAGAAACCTGAATCCAAGGCGAGAAGCCATTGATACGCACTGTCTTCCAACCTTGCTTATGTATGAGTTTTACTGATTGCATTATTGATGCTAGTTTACTCGCATTTGACTTACAAGTATTGTTCACCGCTAGTGAGTTGTCCTTTTGCCGTTTAACCAGTTAACAAAAAATACCATAAAGATTACTTGCTGATATAAAGATCTTTATTACTTGTTAATCGCCTTCTTGGTAAGTCGATTCATTTCAGTGGTATCGGAGCAGTTATCACAGTCTTCTTTGTATGGTAAGGACAAGGTCTCAAACTAGCAACTCTCGAGACATGGAGAACCAGGATAACGAGAATGTCAAAAACCAGGCGGAAAGCCATGTAGCGGGAACCCGTACCTATTCTGAAGCAGTGGCAGATACTGCAGCTATAGAGGCTGCAGATGAGGCAGCTGCTATTGCCGCAGTCGCAGCACAGCAAGCTGAGGAGGAGAGAGCCAAATTAGCTGAACAATTAGCAAAGGCTGCTGAAGATACAGAAAGGAAGGGAGGACAACCCGCTGATGAGCGCACGGTTGAAGAACTTATGGCATCCAGGGCCAATGTTCTGAACCCACCTCCTGCTGTACAACTCAATGTATCCCTGGGTCAAATACGTGACCGGCTGAATGCGGCAGGAATTGCTGTTGCAGGAGCGAGAGGGACTGCTGAGGACACTACTCAGCAAGTAGATGCCAATGCTGCTGCTGCATTTGCTAGACTACCACCCCAGAGTGTAGACTTGGGAGCATTGTTCGTTCAAATGCAGTCGCAAATGGCGACCATGTATCAGTCCTAACAGGAGGACAAAAGAATCATAATGTCTCTACTCCGGGACAGAGACCAACTGGGTTCTCAAACCACTGGTGGTGGTGGCAGAGGGCCTAGTAAGCCCAAGCCGAAACCTCCCCAGGACTATGATCCTGAGGGAAACATAAAATATTACCTGATCAAGTTTCTCGCGGATGTTGAGCAGTGGCTGAAGAACTACCCAGAACTGCAAGATTACGAGAAGGTCAGGCACACCGGTGCGCTACTGAAAGGCGGTGCCGCAGACTGGTGGCTTTANCAAAAGGCGGTGCCGCAGACTGGTGGCTTTACTGGAAAGGAGAGCGTAAGGGTCGGCAACTCGGTGACCCTACGTGGGTAGAGTTTGTCGAGAAGTTGCATCAGAAGTTTGATGTCATCAACCAGCAGGAGAAAGCTATCTATGCGATGATCTCCCTGACACTGAAGCAAACCACTTCAGTTGCTGAGTTTGCTCAAAAGTTCCAGGAGAACATGATGAAGCAGCCAGACTTGCCAGAACGGTATAGGATAGCATACATCAGGTATGGCTTGAAATCGGAAGTCTCTGGTCATTTCGCTGAGAAGAAGTATGTTACGTTTCTGCTTTTCAAGAGGATCTTTCCTCGGTATTCAAGGAATATTTAATTCATGTGGAAAGAAAATGGCGAAAATGTAAACTAACGTAGAATGTGTGCTTGTGAGAGTTGCACTCACAATGACTCTTGCAAGTATATATACTTGCAAATCTTGAGGCACTGGAGTGCTTCGAGTCACCACCTAGGGCACAGGTTCATGTTCAACGAAAACGGACGAAAGGTTACAAAACCGTTCGGCTGAATGCTCCAAACGAGCCGTTTGGACGTTTGGAGACTTTTCGACGGTTTTCCGAAATAACCGTTTCACGCCACACGGGCGTATTCGCGTTCACGCGACTTTTGAAAAGCCGCGATGCTTCGCAGAGTCGCTTACACTTACTTTCGCCATGAACCGGTAGTTACGAATAACTACTTCGCCAATTGGTTAGGTGTGAACGTTTCAAACGACGAGTCGCGGGTTCGAATCCGCTCGGATGCAAAGTCGCTTTGCATATTAATTGTTGTTTGAATTTTACGACGCTTTCTCCGTATTAACGACTGGTCGTAAATGCGAAGTTTGTGACTGTGCATTATCCGAAATAATGACAATCAAATCAACTTAATCAATCCGTGATTTATTAAGTTATCATCTCATAATTAATCAAAGTAACTTCATGAATAATTATGTCGTACTTTTGCGAAGTAGTCGAGTTACGTTACGACGCTTTTGCAATAGTATCTTGGTCGTTTCGCCAATCGACCAGGAATTAATCGACACACACCTGTGACGAATAATTGAATGTGATGCAATCATATATCAAATAATATGATAAATAGTATAACGTACTTTAGGTAATTGGGAAAACGTCCCAAATACGCCTAAAATAGCTCGGATCGTTACANNNAAGTATGAGAAACTGGCTGACTTGATCCAGGATGCTGATGCCTGGGATCAGCAGCAGTTCAATCACAAGCGCCAGAGTAATGCTTTGGTGCATAAGATTGTCAAAAAGTCCCACGGTTCCTACAATGCATTTGAAGGAGACCAGGCTGAGGATGATCAGGGTGATGGATATGAGTATGAGTATAATACCATACAGTCTAGAGGTAGAGGTGGTTTCCCTCGAGGCGGCTATGGAAGAGGTGGTGGTAGGACTAAGCCGAGACCAGCCTCAGCAAAATCGATTTGCTTCCATTGCCAGCAGCCAGGTAACTTCAGAGAGCAGTGTCCAGACAAGCACCTCCCAAAAGTCGAGAGAAAAGACCAGCCTTTAAAAGACAGCAACAGTCAGTAATCCAGTCTACTGACTGTGAGGATGCTAGAGATAGTGAGTCGTCACTAGCTGCCCTCGTAGCAGGTATTATGGGTCCTGCTGAACTGGATTCACTATGCATGCCTGACAACCAGCTAAAGGAGACCATCAGCAATATGGACATCCAAAGAGTGCACACTCTGGATGCTTTTGTTCCACCTGATGTCCAACATTTCTTTGCTAAGTCGGGAGAACAAAGCAAACGTCAGGAAAAGACAGTCCCCCCTATCCTACTGCATTGCATGATTGCAGGTAGGAAGGTGAAGGCATTTGTTGACGGAGGGGCGTCAAATACTTTTATCCATAAGGACTTAGTTAAGCGGCTAAGTCTGCCTACTGTCACCCGAGGGAATAGAAAAATATTCCTTGGAGATGCCTCAAGTATCCCGGGAGGAGTTATAACCAAGCCTATTGAGGTCCAGTGAAATGAATTGCCTTACCAAATAGGCGATTAACAATAAATGAAGATCTTTATATCAGCAAGGAATCTTTATGGTACTTTCCGTTAACTGTTTAAACGGCAAAAGGACAACGCACTAGCAGTGAATAATACTCGTCTGTCAAATGAGAGTAAACTAGCATCAATAATGCTAGTTAATAGACTCATACATAAGCAAGGTTAGAAGACAGTGCGTATCAATGGCTTCTCGCCTTGGATTCAGATCTCTCTCAGTAAGCTGTACAAGAGAGTTGGCCTCGTTTCCGAATGCCGAACTCGAGAGCAATGCCTAGCATATGTACATGGAATGAGTTTACTGTTCAACGGTCAGTGCGATGGCACCGCCTACCCGGGAGTTAACCACGTTGGTAGGACCTCGGTTAACCAAATCCACCGCCATCTCCCATCATCCCGAATAGCCATCCATCATAGGGATGTCATCTGGCTATTCATCTAGCATATCGCACTTAGATGCATATCAAGGCAGTTCGCTGCTACCGAGTACGGAAGTCAGCTTGCTGTCAAAGAATGTGTCAGCAAGCTGACTTATATGGACTTTCAGCCTGCTGCTTTTTACTGAGTCATTAAACTGATAATTATGTAAAGTCCAGCAGACTGACTATTAATTAAAGTTCAGCAGGCTGAAATTAATTAATTATTATATTTAAATGAATATTACATCCACTAATATACTGATTCATTACAATCCCTCCAACTTAACTTGTTGTCGCCTCGACAACATTAAACTGCA
>WELA01006130.1:110383-131983 GCA_009602735.1 Mesotaenium endlicherianum
ACGTAGCAGCGCCAAACCTTCAAGGCATGTACAATCGACAATGCCTCTCGCTCCGTGGTTGTATGATTTTGCTCGGCTGGGTTTAGCTTCCTTGACTCGTAGGCGATGGGCTGCAGTCCCTTGCCTTGGTCTTGAAGCAGGATTGCTCCTATTGCATAGGAAGATGCATCGGTGATGACGTGGAAGGGCCAATCTGGGTTTGGACTTGGGAGTGTGAGCACCGGGGATGTGGTCAATCTTCGCTTTAACTCTTGAAATGCCTCTTCCTCTTTCTCGGTCCATGTATATAGCCTGTCCTTCTTGAGTAGATCTGTCAGGGGGGCTGCTATGTGCGAGAAGCCTTGGATGAATTTTCTGTACCAATTGGCAAATCCCAAGAATGACTGGAGTTCTTTCTTGGTCGTGGGGGTTGGCCATTCCTCCACCACCGTGGTCTTCTTGGGGTCTATCTTGATGCCATCAGCAGTCACGTGGAGACCTAGGAACTCCACTTCTTGTTTGGCAAACTCGCATTTTGACTCCTTCGCAAACAACTTGTTTTGCTTCAATACTTTGAGGACTTCTTTCAAGTGTCTCGCATGCTCTTCAAGGGTCTTGCTGTAGATAAGGATGTCATCGATGAATACCACCACAAATCTGTCCAACATGGGCTGAAATATGGTGTTCATCATAGTCATGAAAGTTGCTGGCGCGTTGGTGAGTCCAAATGGCAGGACCATGAACTCAAAATGTCCATATCTTGTCCTGAATGCCGTCTTCTCTATGTCCGGTTCTGCGATGCGAATCTGGTGGTAGCCGCTCCGTAAGTCAATCTTCGTGAAGTACTTGGCTCCAACCAGCCGGTCCATGAGCTCATCCATGCGCGGCAGCGGGTATCGATTCTTGATGGTGATCTTGTTGAGGGCGCGATAGTCCACACACATCCTCAAGGTACCATCTTTCTTCTTGACAAATAGCACCGGGGCTCCAAATGGCGACTTGCTAGGTCGAATGAAGCCATGCTCCAGTAGCTCCTTGATTTGCTTCTTGACTTCGTCTAGCTCCGTGTATGACATTTTGAACGTAGGCCGAGAGATGGGCTTGCTTCCGGGCTCCAACTCTATCTTGTGGTCTACGAATCTTTTGGGGGGTAGGCCCTTGGGCAATTCCGGGGAGAACACTTCTTTGTAGTCCTCTAAGACTTCTTGTATCTCCTTGGGAACGGGGCTGCCTTCTTGACTCTCGATGTCTTTCTTGATGTCTTTTGGCGTGATCAAGGCCAAAAGAAGCTCGTGTCCCTTCCTCACAAGTCTCTTGAGTTGGAGGGCGGACAATAGTATCTCGTGTGCCGGCTTCTGGATGTCTTGGGTCTGGATATTCTGGATTGCGCGCAAAATACAGATTCTTGAAGTGATGTCATTCTTGATCTTGATAGTACCGGTCCTCCAATCAACTTGGGGGTTGTGCTTGGTCAACCAAGGCGTCCCTAGGATGACGTCGTACTTGCCCAATTGCATGGGGGAGAACACTACTCTATCCTTGAAGGACTTGATAGAGAGTGCCAAGGGGTACGTCTTCTTGGAAGGGGTAGTATAGGAGAATCCATCGGGCATCATAATCTCCTCGTCGTGGTCAAGAGTTCGCATAGTAATACCGTGCTTGGTGGCAAAATCTGCAGCAATGAAGTTGCCTTGAGCTCCGCTATCCACCAAGATGTGGACCTTCTCTCCTCCAAGGTAACCTCTCAAACTCATTGGGGCTGGAACGTCGTCTTCAACGGGGGTCTCCACCTCACTTGGCGTGTTGCCTTCTCGTGAAGTGGGTCTTGGGGTGGTAGGCTCCTGGCCTACCGGCGCTGTCCGTTTTTTGACAACTTTTTGGGGCATGAAAGTGCACGATGGCCCTTTTCCTTGCAATAGAAGCATAGTCCAGCCGTCATGAGAGCTTCTTTTTCAGCCGGGGAGAGTCTTGCTTTCACTCCTTGCTGGTTTCTTGCATCATAAGTGTCATTGGAGGGTCTTCCACTCTTCCGGGCAGCCGCGGGGTCCCTTTTAATAACTCCGATTTCCATGGGTGTGGGTCCAGATTCGGATGTGGAAGGGGCTGCGTACACCCGCGTCGTCGGTACCCGTGAAGATGAAGGCACGGAGTGCTTGAAATCCAAGGTATCCACCTTTTGGGCCACTTCAATGATCTTTGAGAAGTCCGTCAAGTCGCGTAACTCCACTTCCTTTGCCACCTTGGGTTTGAGGCCAAAGATGTAGCGGTCAATCTTCTCCTCGAGAGACATGTTGGGGATCTCAAGAGTGAGGGCGTGAAATCTGGATGTATACTCTTGAACGGACGTCGTTTGCTTGAGATGGTGGAGCTTTCCTCGGGCAATCTTCTCCGCATTGATGGGCATGAATTGCTTCTTGAGGGCCTCACGAAAATCTGCCCATCTTGCATATGATGGTGGGGGCTCTTGGCCGAGCATGGGGTGCGCCATAGCTTGATATATAGCCGCTTGATAGTTACGCCACCATGATGTTGCTGCTCCTCTAAGTAAGGTAACGGCAAAGGGAACGTAGTCCTCCTCGGGTACTTCAAGGAATGCGAGGTACGTCTCCACTTGGTAGAGCCATAAATTCAGGTTGGCACCTTTCCCGGGGTTGAAAGTGTCGGGTTTGCCGGGCTTGATGAGTTTCCTTGCTCTCGTTGGCTCTTGTGGAGGCGCTTGAGCCGGGGCTGGATTTTGAGCATTGCTCGCAATAGGGGCAACCATGGCAGCCATAGCTTCTCTTGACGCTTGCACGGTTGCTTCATAGGTGGCCAAGCCCACTTGGTTGTGGACGGTCATTAGGAAGGCTGCCCACTCATTTGCGGGAACTCCTTGTGGTGGGGTCAACTTTGCTATAGCGGCTGCCACGGGATTTGACGGTGCTCCTCCTTGTGGTGCTTCTTGTTGTTGGAGATTTCCTTGAGTAGGCTCTCCCATCGACGCTGGAGGAGGGTGTGCTCCTCCTTGTGGTGCTTCTTGTTGTTGCAGATTTTCTTGAGTGGGCTCTCCCATCGGCGCTGGAGGAGGGTGTCTTGGAGAGGAAGGGCTTCCTTCGAAAGCTTGCTGTTGGTCTTGAGGATCGGCCATCTTCTTGTGCTACCAAAGTGCCTAGCTCCGATACCACTGTAGTGAAACAAATAGATAAAGTACTTAGTAAAACAGAATACTTTATTTATTCAAGACAAGGATCTTTGAACACAAGTGGTAGCTTCTTGAAAGAGAGAAGGCTTCTTGAAAGTTCATATATCCTTGGATTTTGGCAAGTACAAGAGTGATTCTGGAATGTCTTTCTATGTTCTAGCTCTTGTTTATATACTTGCTACATAAGTGATTTCTAGGAAAGTGTATGTTGATGTGTTGGCACCCAACACATCCCAAAACTTGCCACCTCTTTCTAGAATAATGTACACATGTCCTTTTGACCTAAAAATGGCACATCTGACTTTTGCCACATGGAGTTCTTCTAGGTCTTTCCTCTAACTTCGAAAATGCCTTGGAAGGTTCAAAGGACATGAACCAAGTTACTAGAGTACCTATTCACACTTGACTCCACACAATACTACTCCAAATATATTTGAAAACATATGCATACTAATATATAATAACTCAAATCACTACATCAACTATTTGGGTGTTGATTCCCACATAGACAGGCATTCCAGTAGGATGCTGAAATACATTGGCTTTAGGTACATGTCCCTGAGCGGAGGGGGAGGCTGGCATACCTCTGGCCCACCCGCGTGTCCCTCTTCTGGCACCTCTGTCCTCTGGGGATTTCCGTATGTGTCTGCTGCCCAGTACCGTCAGATCAGCTTCTTCCCCTGCTTGGGCAGGTGGGCTGGGGGAGCGAGCGCGGGGTCCAGTTGTCGCCATAACGGGGATCACATTCCACACACCTGATCGTGGTTCTTTAGGAAGTGCCACTGCTTGTCCCTGGGTATCCTGAGTACCCGCTGCTGATGCTTCTCCTCTGCCTTGTTCTTCTTCCTCATCCTCCTCATCCTCCTCCTCGGAGAGAGTAGGGGTCTCGTCCACTAAGTCGTCCTGCTCCCTAGTAGACATGGAGTAGTCTACCGACCTCCCTTTCTTAGGGCGCGCTGGAGGTTGCTTGGCCTTCAGCCTACTGATATCTATCCGGCCTGCATTCTTTGCCCATTTGACAAAGGCATGCTTTCCCTTAGAGAAGTAGTCTCTTCTCCTCCTCCTATGTTCCTTGGTCTCTGCATTCATATTGCTCAGGCATCCATTCAGCCTGGGGTCCCAAGGGGCAATGTGAGGTGGTAGGATGAGATAGCCGTCTAGGCCATAGTGGAAGTCATCCGGTTGGGCTCGGTCACACTCCTGCTTCTTATTTGTGACGGTCATCCACCTCCAGTCTGTTGGCTGCTGGTAGTACTGGGGTCCGTGCTCAGCCTTCCTCAGTTTACACGGGAACCAGTGGGGAGAGAACATCTGCTGTCCTGCTTCCCTGGCCAAGTACTCCCAGCTCCTTCTCTCAACTTCATTGTAAGCTGGCAGGAGTGTGAGGTAGAATACCGTATCCTTAAAGCTATCGGGCCGCATGCTCACCATCCGGATGAGTCTCTGATCTCCCACTATTCCCGGTATGGGGACCGGCTTGTCCTCTGAATCATCTGCGAGATACCGGGCCTGCTCTGCTGTATAGCCCACCATCTTAGCATAATCTTCGTAAAGGACCACGCCGGTGTGTGTCTCGATGTACCTGTCCAGTGCTGTAGCTCCTTCCTTCTGTAGCAGTGTTGTCTGTTCCAGCCTGTTGATCTCCTGGGCTGCCAGCAATGCTTCCTTCAGGTTATCGAAGTTTTGGCCACCCACCACAGTATACCTGTAAGTGGCCAAGCTCTTCTGTCTGTCCGCTTCAATCTTTTTTCTTTTCTCCTCTTCTGCCGCTGCCGCTTCTTCTTGCTGTTTCTTCTGTCTCTCCTCCTCAGCCTTCCTGAGGTTTTCCGCTTCCTGATCCTTCTTCCTCTGTGCCTCTTCTGCCGCCTCTTGTTGTTTGCGGACCCTTTCTTGTTCTCTCCTGGTGAGGGACGTCGCCGCCAGCTCCTTCTGGTATTGCTCCATTGTCCTCCTGGCTTCTTCTGCCTTGCGCTTTCTGTCCTCCTTTTGTGTGGTGGGCGCCATCCTGCACATGTAACCAGGGCACAAGTTAGTAGGATATGGACCTTTGTCATAGGGATTGCAGGAAGTATGTTAGTATTTAGTATAGTGGCTTCGCTGCTGTTTACCTTACAGGATGATTGCTAAAAGTTGACGTAGTTGCGATGCGCTACACATAAACGTATGAGTGTGTTTTTATCGCTCTCGCTCACTAACTGTCATATATTTTCCCCTCCAACTTAAATGGAGACAGGACCGCCTGTCACCTTCCCGTGTCAACTGAAATGACAGTTATGGAGGGACTCCAGCGGCCCGAAGGTGGAACCGTGTCAACGCCCCTTTGGCATTGGTCAAGTGGTCCTTAAACTCCCAAGTGTCCCCAGAGGCATCGTAACCCTTCCATCGAATGAGGTATTTCATGACATATTTAGACGATCGACGGACCGAGCGAGCGTCTAAAATCTCATCGACCTCATATTCCTCAGGGTCGCCGTCCCGGACAGCGGGGACCGGTCCCGGTTGGACAGGGAACCGACCTGTGAACAGTGTATCACCTTTGATGTACGGTTCCAGGAAGGAGACATTAAAGACCGGGTGCCCCTTGTATTCAGCTGACATGTTCAGTTTGTAAGCATTCTGACCGACACGACGGACCACCGAATATGGACCGACCCAGACAGGGCCAAGCTTTTTCTTGACCACACCAGGGAGGTACAGGTGCTGAGAATGCAGTTTGACTAAATCCCCCTTGGAAAATGTCAGTTCCCGACGGTGTTGATTAGCGTATTTTTGTTGGTTTTCTTGGGCCGTGTGCAAGTTTCGTTGGACTTCTGACAGGGTGTCAGCAAACTCCTGAGTTAACTGGAGGGAGACCGGGTTGTCAATCCCTTCAGGGTGAGTTAAAGATTCCCCTAGCACATCTAGAGGAGACTTAGGGACTCTACCCAGGCTGAGTTCAAAAGGAGTTTTGCCCGTTGACGCGTGCACCGCACTGTTGACCGCAAACTGAATTTGAGGCAACAGGTCATCCCAATTATCTTGTTTTTGGTTAATATATGCTCTCAGCACCTCCTGCAGAACTCGGTTAGTTCTTTCAGTCTGCCCATCAGTCTGAGGGTGGTTTGCTGTGCTGAGCAGCTGTTTGACTCCCATTAACCCCATTAAAGCTCTCCAGAACTTAGAGGTGAATTTTGAGTCTCTGTCTGAGATGATATTAGAAGGGAGCCCATGTTGGCATACTACATGGTTGTAAAACTGTCTCGCTGTTTCGAGTGCAGTCACTTTGACAGTTGTGGGGATAAAAATGACCATTTTTGTCAGTTTATCCACGACTACCAGTATTGAATCATGCCCGTTGGCAGTTCTTGGTAGTGAGACCACCCAGTCCATGGATATAGTTTCCCAGCGTCCCGCTGGGATGGGTAGCGGTTGCAAGAGACCTCCGGGTGGTGTGTGCCGAGACTTATTTCTCTGACACTGGTCACAGGACTTGACATATTTCAAGACCTCCCGGGGTAACCCCTCCCAATGATAATGTTTTGCCAGTTTGCCAACAGTTTTGGCCTGCCCCAAATGTCCACCCAGGAGACTGTCATGAGCTTGACTCAGTAAGAGAGACCTTATTTCCAAATTATTAGGAATGACCAGCTTCAGCCTGCCTGAAGTGGTTTCAGTCACCCAGACCCCTCCCTTGAGCTTATACCCGAGTGCGGTAGCACGACACATACCAGTAGTGGGGCTGGGCTCAAATGTTGGGTCAGAAAGGTAGGCTTTCCTAAGTTGTTCAAGGAAGGACTTTTTCACCTTTAGTGAAGTGAGTGCACACAGGACTTTATCTACAGCATGCTGACTAAAGTTCCTTTCTTGCAAGTCAGGTCTTCTAGAGAGTGCATCAGCAGGATTCAACTTCCCTGGTTTGTAGTCGATCTGGACTTGGAACTGCTCCAGCATCTGGCTCCAGCGGTTCTCCCTCCTCGACAGCTTGGACTTCTTCTGAAAGTGGGTCAGAGCTAGATGATCTGTAATCACCTTAAAAGCTTTACCATGTAAGTATGCTCTCCACTGTTTGAGTACATGAATGATAGCTAGCAGCTCTTTATCATGCACTGAGTAATTAATCTCCGCTGGATTAAATTTCATAGACTCATACAACACAGGATGCCACTCCTGCCGTACCTTACCATCCTTTGTGGTTTTGTCAGCAGGCTGCAACAAAATAGCACCCATGGCAAAATCAGAGGCATCAGTAACCACCTGCACCGGTTTGCTGGGGTCATACACGGCTAGCACTGGGGCAGAACAAAGGGCATCTTTAAGGGTCTGGAAGGCAGCCTGCTGCTCTTCCCCCCACACATACCCGATGTCTTTCTTAGTAAGGTCAGTCAGTTTACTGGCCTTTGTGGAATAATTCTCAATAAATCTCCTATAGTAGTTAGCCAACCCGAGGAAGGATCTAACTTCAGAGACAGACTGTGGTACTGGCCAGTCCCTTATGGTCTGGACTTTCTTAGGATCCACACTGATGCCCTCTTTACTGACAACGTGGCCTAAGAATTCAATACTTTCCTTAAAGAAATCACACTTGCTCATTTTAGCATACAAGTGATTTTTCCGCAGAGTGTCCAGCACTTTCTTTAAGTGTTCAGTGTGCTGAGCTTCATCTTTAGAGAAAATTAAAATATCATCCAGGAAAACTTGCACAAACTTATCCAAATAAGGTCTGAAAATGTCATTCATAGCACCCATAAAGGTAGCAGGAGCATTAGTCAGTCCAAATGGCATCACGTTGAACTCATAGTGTCCATAACGTGTGCGGAAAGCAGTCTTGTGTTCATCCCCCTCAGCAATTCTGATTTGATGATAACCACTCTTGAGATCTATCTTACTGAACACCTTAGCGCCAGACAGGGTATCAAGCAAGTCCTCGATTCTGGGTAAAGCATACTTGTTCTTTACTGTAATTCTGTTCAGGGCTCTGTAATCCACACACATCCGCATACTGCCATCCTTTTTCTTAACAAATAGGATAGGTGCGCCGTACGGTGATTTACTGGGAGAAATGTAACCATTTTCCTCCAGCTCTGCAATCTGTGTTTTCAACTCCTCACTCTCCAAATAAGACAAGCCATACGTGCGTTGCCAGGGTGGCTGGCTACCAGGTAATAAATCAATCCTATGATCTACTTCCCGCTTAGGGGGTAGTCCTGGAGGCATATTAAACACATCCGTGTACTGAGCAACAATGTTTGCAGCAGTAGGGTGTTCCGGAGGGTGTACCTTTTTCTCAACCACTTCTTCAGGTTGAGGAGGTACCTCTCTTAGCAGCAGACAGAACATTCTGTCTTCCTTCTGGTTCCAGCTTTTGACGAACTCCATTGCATTCAGCAACTTGCATCCTTCTGGAAGCCTCTTCTTTTCCTTCATTTGCCATCCACACAGGACAAGAGGAAGAGCACTGGTGGGTGCCAAGTCAGTCTGCCCATCACTGGCTCCTCTCACTTTAACTGTACCTCTGCTCCAACACACTTCAGCTTGATGTCTATTAAGCCAGGACCTGCCTAGCACGAGATCATAAAAGCCAGTGTTGAGTACCTCAAATGTAAGCGTTTCAGTTAGAACTGCAATGCCAGAACCTAACTGGACCTCAATAGGCTTGGTTATAACTCCTCCCGGGATACTTGAGGCATCTCCAAGGAATATTTTTCTATTCCCTTGGGTGACAGTAGGCAGCCTTAGCCGCTTAACTAAGTCCTTGTGGATAAAAGTATGTGACGCCCCTCCGTCAACAAATGCCCTCACCTTCCTACCTGCAATCATGCAATGCAGTAGGATAGGGGGGACTGTCTTTTCCTGACTTTCGCATTGTTCTCCTGACGTAGCAAAGAAATGTTGGACATCAGGTGGAACAAGAGCATCCAGAGTGTGCACTCTCTGGACGTCTATATTGCTGATGGTCTCCTTTATCTGGTTGTCAGGCATGCATAGTGAATCCAGTTCAGCAGGACCCATAATACCTGCTACGAGGGCAGCTAGTGACGACTCACTATCTCTAGCATCCTCACAGTCAGTAGACTGGATTACTGACTGTTGCTGTCTTTTAAAGGCTGGTCTTTTCTCTCGACCTTAGGCAGGTGCTTGACCGGACACTGTTCTCTGTAGTGGCCTTTCTGCTGACAATGGTAGCAAGTAGATTTTGCTGAGGCTGGTCTCGGCTTAGTCCTACCACCACCCCTTCCATAGCCACCTCGAGAGGGACCACCTCTACCTCTAGACTGAATAGCATTGTACTCATACTCATATTCATCACCCTGATTATCCTCAGCCTGGTCTCCTTCAACTGCATTGTAGGAACCGTGGGGCTTTTTGACAATCTTAGACACCAAAGCGTTACTCTGGCGCTTGTGATTGAACTGCTGCTGATCCCAGGCGTCAGCATCCTGGATCAAGTCAGCCAGTTTCTCATACTTTTTCTCAGCAAAATGACCAGAGACCTCGGATTTCAAGCCATACCTGAAGTATGCTATCCTATACCGTTCTGGCAAATCAGGCTGCTTCATCATGTTCTCTTGGAACTTTTGAGCAAACTCAGCAACTGAAGTGGTCTGCTTCAGTGTCAGGGAGATCATCGCATAGATAGCTTTCTCCTGCTGGTTGAGGACATCAAACTTCTCATGCAACTTCTCGACAAACTCTACCCACGTAGGGTCACCGAGTTGCCGAGCCTTACGCTCTTCCTTCCAGTAAAGCCACCAGTCTGCGGCACTGCCTTTCAGTAGCGCACCGGTGTGCCTGACCTTCTCGTAATCTTACAGTTCTGGGTAGTTCTCCAGCCACTGCTCAACATGCGCGAGAAACTTGATCAGGTAATATTTTTTGTTTCCCTCAGGATCATAGTCCTGGGGAGGTTTCGGCTTGGGCTTACTAGGCCCTCGGCCACCACCACTAGTGGTGTGAGACCCCAGTTGGTCTCTGTCCCGGAGTAGGGACATTATGATTCTTTTGTCCTCCTGCTGGGACTGATACATGGTCGCCATTTGCGACTGCATCTGAACAAACAATGCTCCCAAGTCTACACTTTGGGGTGGTAGCTTAGCAAATGCAGCAGCAGCATTGGCATCTACTTGCTGAGTAGTGTCCTCAAGAGTCCCTCTTGCTCCTGCAGCAGCAATTCCTGCCGCATTCAGCCGGTCACGTATTTGACCAAGGGGTACATTGAGTTGTGCAACAGGAGGTGGGTTCAGAACATTGGTCCTTGATGCCATAAGTTCTTCAACAGTGCGCTCGTCAGCTGGCTGTCCTTCCCTCCTTTGTATATCTTCAGCGGCCTTTGCTACTTGTTCAGCTTCTAGTCTGGCTATCTCCTCCTCAGCTTGCTGAGCTGCGACTGAGGCAATAGCAGCTGCCTCATCTGCAGCCTCCCTAGCTGCAGTATCCGCTACTGCTTCCGAATAGGTACGGTTTCCCGCTACATGGCTTTCCGCCTGGTTTTCGACATTCTCGTTATCCTGGTTCTCCATGTCTCGGGAGTTGCTAGTTTGAGACCTTGTCCTTACCATACAAAGAAGACTGTGATAACTGCTCCGATACCACTGAAATGAATCGCCTTACCAAATAGGCGATTAACATTTAATAAAGATCTTTATATCAGCAAGTAATCTTTATGGTACTTTCCGTTAACTGTTTAAACGGCANTTTAAACGGCAAAGGACAACGCACTAGCAGTGAATAATACTCGTCAGTCAAATGAGAGTAAACTAGCATCAATGATGCTAGTTAATAGACTCATACATAAGCAAGGTTAGAAGACAGTGCGTATCAATGGCTTCTCGCCTTGGATTCAGATCTCTCTCAATAAGCTGTACAAGAGAGTTGGCCTCGTTTCCGAATGCCAAACTCGAGGGCAATGCCTAGCATATGTACATGGAATGAGTTTACTGTTCAACGGTCAGTGCGATGGCACCGCCTACCCGGGAGTTAACCACGTTGGTAGGACCTCGGTTAACCAAATCCACCGCCATCTCCCATCATCCCGAATAGCCATCCATCATAGGGATGTCATCTGGCTATTCATCTAGCATATCGCACTTAGATGCATATCAAGGCAGTTCGCTGCTACCGAGTACGGAAGTCAGCTTGCTGTCAAAGAATGTGTCAGCAAGCTGACTTATATGGACTTTCAGCCTGCTGCTTTTTACTGAGTCATTAAACTGATAATTATGTAAAGTCCAGCAGACTGACTATTAATTAAAGTTCAGCAGGCTGAACTTAATTAATTATTATATTTAAATGAATATTATATCCACTAATATACTGATTCATTACATCCAGTTAGGTTCTGGCATTGCAGTTCTAACTGAAACGCTGATATTTGAGGTACTCAACACTGGCTTTTATAATCTCGTGCTAGGCAGGTCCTGGTGTAATAGACATCAAGCTGAAGTGTGTTGGAGCAGAGGTACAGTTAAAGTGAGAGGAGCCAGTGATGGGCAGACTAACTTGGCACCCACCAGTGCTCTTCCTCTTGTCTTGTGTGGATGGCAAATGAAGGTAAAGAAGAGGCTTCCAGAAGGATGCAAGTTGCTGAATGCAATGGAGTTCGTCAAGACTGCCTTCCGCACACGTTATGGACACTATGAGTTCAACGTGATGCCATTTGGACTGACTAATGCTACTGCGACCTTCATGGGTGCTATGAATGACATTTTCAGACCTTATTTGGATAAGTTTGTGCAAGTTTTCCTGGATGATATTTTAATCTTCTCTAAAGATGAAGCTCAGCACGCTGAACACTTAAAAACAGTCATGGACACGCTGAGTAGAAATCACTTTGCCATGGGTGCTATTTTGTTGCAGCCTGCTGACAAAACCACGAAGGATGGTAAGGTACGGCAGGAGTGGCATCCTGTATTGTATGAGTCTATGAAATGTAATCCAGCGGAGATTAATTACTCAGTGCATGATAAAGAGCTGCTAGCTATCATTCATGTACTCAAACAGTGGAGAGCATACTTACACGGTAAAGCTTTTAAGGTGATTACAGATCATCTAGCTCTGACTCACTTTCAAAATTAGTCCAAGCTGTCGAGGAGGGAGAACCGCTGGAGCCAGATGCTGGAGCAGTTCCAAGTCCAGGGCGACTACAAACCAGGGAAGTTCAATCCTGCTGATGCACTCTCTCAAAGACCCGACTTGCAAGAAAGGAACTTCAGTCCGCATGCTGTAGATATAGTCCTGTGTGCACTCACTTCACTAAAGGTGAAAAAGTCCTTCCTAGAACAACTTAGGAAAGCCTACCTTTCTGACCCAACATTTGAGCCCAGCCCCACTACTGGTGTGTGTCGTGCTACTGCACTCGGGTATAAGCTCAAGGGAGGGGTCTGGGTGACTGAAACCACTTCAAACAGGCTGAAGCTGGTCATTCCTAATAACTTGGAAATAAGGTCTCTCTTACTGAGTCAAGCACATGACAGTTCACTGGGTGGGCATTTGGGGCAAGCCAAAACTGTTGGCAAACTGGCAAAACATTATCATTGGGAGGGATTACCTCGAGAGGTCTTAAAATACGTTAACTCCAGTGACGAGTGTCAAAAGAAAAAGTCTAGGCACACACCACCGAGGGGTCTCTTACAACCGCTGCCTATCCCAGCTGGCCGCTGGGAAACAATATCCATGGACTGGGTGGTCACACCGCCACGAACTGCTAATAGGCATGATTCGGTATTGGTTGTTATGGATAAACGGACAAAAATGGTCATTTTTATCCCCACAACCGTCAAAGTAACTGCACTCGAAACAGCGAGACAGTTCCACAACCATGTAGTATGCCAACATGGGCTACCCTCTAATATCATCTCAGACCGAGACTCAAAGACCCGACTTGCAAGAAAGGAACTTCAGTCCGCATGCTGTAGATATAGTCCTATGTGCACTCACTTCACTAAAGGTGAAAAAGTCCTTCCTAGAACAACTTAGGAAAGCCTACCTTTCTGACCCAACATTTGAGCCCAGCCCCACTACTGGTGTGTGTCGTGCTACTGCACTCGGGTATAAGCTCAAGGGAGGGGTCTGGGTGACTGAAACCACTTCAAACAGGCTGAAGCTGGTCATTCCTAATAACTTGGAAATAAGGTCTCTCTTACTGAGTCAAGCACATGACAGTTCACTGGGTGGACATTTGGGGCAGGCCAAAACTGTTGGCAAACTGGGGAAACATTATCATTGGGAGGGGTTACCCCGGGAGGTCTTGAAATATGTCAAGTCCTGTGACCAGTGTCAGAGAAATAAGTCTCGGCACACACCACCCGGAGGTCTCTTGCAACCGCTACCCATCCCAGCTGGACGTCGGGAAACTATATCCATGGACTGGGTGGTCTCACTACCAAGAACTGCCAACGGGCATGATTCAATACTGGTAGTCGTGGATTAATCGACAAAAATGGTCATTTTTATCCCCATAACTGTCAAAGTGACTGCACTCGAAACAGCGAGACAGTTCCACAACCATGTAGTATGCCAACATGGGCTCCCTTCTAATATCATCTCAGACAGAGACTCAAAATTCACCTCTAAGTTCTGGAGAGCTTTAATGGGGTTAAGGGAGTCAAACAGCTGCTCAGCACAGCAAACCACCCTCAGACTGATTGGCAGATTGAAAGAACTAACCGAGTTCTGCAGGAGGTGCTGAGAGCATATATTAACCAAAAACAAGATAATTGGGATTACCTGTTGCCTCAAATTCAGTTTGCGGTCCACAGTGCGGTGCACGCGTCAACGGGCAAGACTCCTTTTGAACTCAGCCCGGGTAGAGTCCCTAAGTCTCCTTTAGATGTACAGGGGCGAAGTCTTTAACTGACCTTGAAGGGATTGACAATCCGGTCTCCCCCCAGTTAACTCAGGAGTTTGCTGACACACTATCAGAAGTCCAACAAAACCTACACAAAGTCCAAGAAAACCAACAAAAATACGCTAATCAACACCGTCGGGAGCTGACATTTTCTAAGGGCGATTTAGTCAAACTGCATTCTCAGCACCTGTACCTCCCTGGTGTGGTCAAGAAAAAACTTGGCCCTGTTTGGGTCGGTCCATATTTGGTGGTGCGTCGTGTCGGTCAGAATGCTTACAAACTGAACATGTCAGCAGACTACAAGGGTCACCCGGTCTTTCCTGGAACCATACATTAAAGGTGATACACTGTTCACAGGTCGGTTACCTGTCCAACCGGGACCGGTCCCCGCTGTCCGGGACGGTGACCCTGAGGAATATGAGGTCGATGAGATTTTAGACGCACGCTCGGTCCGTCGATCGTCTAAATATGTCATCAAGTACCTCATCCGATGGAAGGGTTACGATGCCTCTGGGGACACTTGGGAGTTTAAAGACCAGCTGACCAATGCCAAAGGGGCGTTGAAACGGTTCCACCTTCGGGCGGCTGGGGCACCGCCCTAACTGTCCCTTCAGTAGACATGGGAAGGTGACAGGAGGTCCTGTCTCCATATAAGTTGGAGGGGGATGAGACAGTTAGTGACAGTTGTGACAGGCAGCCCACCTTTAAAATTAAGTTGGAGGGAGGCCTATTCTGTTTCGGGATCAGCCGGAAAATCTTTGATAACCATGTTACACACTCAACCTGCGCTCATACTCACTTTCTCTCTAACTCAACTTTTTCTTATATACACTCACACCAGGTATTCCACACTAGGAACTCTCCCGATCGCGTTCCTCTTCATCAAGGGCACTCAGTAGCGACAAAATATCATGACTTCACTAACTGCATTGTGTTTATGATTGAGCAGGATGACTCAAAAGTCAGAACTCAAGAGGAAGAGAAGGGCGGAAGAGGCACATGCAAAATACTTGCAATTTCGTGGAGACATGAAATCATCCTCCCTCTCCGCTCGGGAATCACAACGACTCCAACAACAGCGGGAGGCACAGAAGAAGAAGGAGGAGGAGGAACAGGCCAGACTGAGGCAGGAAGAACTGGACAGAAAAGCTGCAGAGGAGGCCAAGAAAGCAGAGGAGGAGAGGCAAGCTGAGGAGAAGCGGAAGCAGCAGGCTGAAGAAGAAGAACAGAGGAGAATCAGCAGCTACCGCTACACGGTGCTGGGCAAGGGCTTTGATCTACTGGAGGAGGCCTTCAAGTATGCCCAGAGAAGTCGCAGTGAGTCGCAGAAGGACATCCTCCAGAGGGAAGGGGAGACATCCGAAAACTTTGACAAGTATATAGAGGTCAGCACGGGGCTCCTCCTCTACCACGATTACGCCAGGATGGTAGGATATACGGTCAGAGAGGCCCAGGCAATGGCCCAGGTGAACGAAGCAGGGCTGTATCAATTCCTGGTATCTGGGGGGAAGATAGGGTCAACCAGGGAAACCAGTCAGCTAGACTTTGCAGGGCACTGGTACTCTTGTACTCTTAAAAGGACAGACCCTGCCTTCTTCCAAAAGCCCACCGATTGGCGGTGGATGACCATCAACATGAGGGACCAGCAGAACGACAAGGCGACGGATGAGGATTTCCTGATAGACCTAAAAAGGAATATAGTATTGCCCCCTCACATTGCGGCTTGGGACCCAAGATTGGATGGAGTAAGAGATTGCATGAGCCAAGAATTGCAGGGGGACAGAAGCAGGGCCCGAGAGTCATTCTCTAAAGGGAAGCACGCTTATGCCAAATGGGCAAGCAAGCAGGGGGAAAAGGACCTGTATGCAGTCCGGACGCAGCAGCCCCCACCAGCACCCAAAAGGGGAAGGTCAGTGGGATATTCTTTTTCTCAGGAGAAGCTGGAGCAGCTGACAGAAGAAACCCCAGAAGTCTCAGAGGAACCCGGGGACGGAGAGGAGGAGGAGTCCGAGGAAGACGAGGAGGAAGGCGAGGAGGAGGACATTAGCCCCGCCGTGATCCTGACACCTGCCACATCCCTTGTAAGGGAGAAGACAGGGTCGGCCCTGCAGCAGCTCGCTGAAGAGGAGGATATCACTTGGCTGGAAACTGCCATAGGACAAAGTCCATCTCCAGGCACAGAGACCCAGTCAGACAGGAGGGCTGCTAGAGAAATAATCAGAGGCCTGCCGTCATCTCCCTCGCAGAGAGGGCATGTACCCTTAGCTCATGTCATGCAACATCCTTCTGGGATGCCGGTATATGTACCAGTCAGTTTGAGGGATGCCCAGGAGAAGGCTGCCTCCATTCAGTTTCAGACCGTGGGGGAGGAAACAGCACAGTGACTGCGTTCTCCGCCCGGTCCCTACACGGAACCTCCCTCTCTGACAGGCTTCAGAAGACCCCAAGACAGGAGGAGGACTAACTCCCCTGACCATAGGGCCCCAGGGGCATCTCCCTCCTAAGGGCGGAGGGCCAAGGGCACAGCATGCTGGATGGGAGAGGGATCAGTATTTTCAGTTGGGGAAACCTATGTACCCTGCGTTAGTATTGTCGAGGCGACAACATGTTAAGTTGGAGGGATTGTAATGAATCAGTATATTGGTTGATATAATATTCATTTAAATATAACAGTTAAATAAGTTCAGCCTGCTAAACACTAGTTAATAATTAGTCTGCTGGACTTTATATTTAATATCAGTTTAATGACTCAGCCGAAAGCAGCAGGCTGAGGTCAGCTTAAGTCGGCTTGCTGACACATTCTTTGACAGCCAGCTGACTTCCGTACTCGGTAGCAGCGAACTGCCTCGATATGCATCTAAGTGTGGTATGCTAGATGAATGGCCAGATGACATCCCTATGATGGATGGCTATTCGGGATGATGGGAGATGGCGGTGGATTTGGTTAACCGAGGTCCTACCAACGTGGTTAACTCCCGGGTAGGCGGTGCCATCGCACTGACCGTTGAACAGTAAACTCATTCCATGTACATATGCTAGGCATTGCTCTCGAGTTCGGCATTCGGAAACGAGGCCAACTCTCTTGTACAGCTTACTGAGAGAGATCTGAATCCAAGGCGAGAAGCCATTGATAAGCACTGTCTTCTAACCTTGCTTATGTATGAGTTTACTGAGTGCATTATTGATGCTAGTTTACTCGCATTTGATTTACGAGTGTTGTTCACTGCTAGTGTGTTGTCCTTTTGCCGTTTAATCAGTTAACGGAAAATCCATAAAGATTACTTGCTGATGTAAAGATCTTTATTAATTGTTAACTGCCTATTTGGTAAGTCGATTCATTTCATTGGCCTTAGGCGAAGAGAATTCCTCTCTTCTCTCAGGAGCCATAAGCGTCCTGGAAGCCTCTTTATACCATACTTTACCTTCTTCGATATTTTGTGCTATTTCAGCCGCCTCGTCGATGTCCCAATCAATCCCGTGTTTTGCGGACAGATGTGGCCTGACTTCACGATCTGTCTCCTTGCCCAAGCACAACAGAAACTTGTCAGCCACTATTCTGGGCTCGTATATTTTTGCCTTTTTGGCGAGGTCTACCAATCTGGATTTGACCTCCATGACAGTCTCGTTCTTCTGACGAACAAAATGCACATAACTGTGCACCTTAAGACTGCGATCCTCTGGGAGTCGTGCTTCAAGCAACTTGAAGAAACAATGCAGGCAATGCGTGGGGTCTAGCTGGTCATCCCAAGCCTCCATATCCTTACGACAGCTAGCCAAGGCTTGCGCATGGCTTGCCTCTGTCGTGGCGCTATCGCTTTGCTGACCATTGAGAGGTGTAGCTCTGCGTGTTACTCGTTCCTGAGCTTTAGCATCTTTTCAGACAGTTCTGCACACACCTTTCGCCATTCTGCGACAGAGCCGGCATCATCATCTTGAGTGGCAGCCTTCCGCTGGCCCTCAGTGAGTTGCCTCATGGCCTCTGTTAATTCTTGTGTTAGTGCAGCTAAGTCTATGCTCTCAACAGGTGCAATTGTCACTGTTCTTCGTGAAGATAAAGCGGACATTCGGGCTTTTGCAGCCTCTTTTTGGATTTTTAAATCCCTAGCCCTTTTCTGTTCTTCAAACGGCCATTCCTGGGTGAGGTCTTCATCCTTCCGGAATTGGCGAT
Organism: Mesotaenium endlicherianum; assembly: GCA_009602735.1. Classification (NCBI taxonomy): domain Eukaryota; kingdom Viridiplantae; phylum Streptophyta; class Zygnematophyceae; order Zygnematales; family Mesotaeniaceae; genus Mesotaenium; species Mesotaenium endlicherianum. Next base: position 128,534 of record WELA01006130.1, read on the forward strand.
ATAACAGCAGGGCATCCTTGTCCAAGTGCTGAAGCAAGCCTATGAATGCGACAGATTGCGTATAAGAAGAATCCTTCCGAATCTTCTCAAAGGATTCTGCCCAATAGATCTCATCAAACTCTTCGAAAGTGAGACCAATTCCGCTGGTTCGTCCGCTAAAACATTTTGCAGACAGCTTGAACATAGGATTTTCATCCCGATCATTACCGGCCATTTTGAACGGTGAACAGGACTCACTGACTCTTCCCCACACGTCTTGCTCTCTGCCCAAATCAGGTGCAAAGGCTCGTGTGTTACCTGGGTTCTCACCGCTTGCGGAGTTATAACGAGGCTCGTCTCTCGACGTTTGCTCACTCCACTGGTTGTCAGTATGCTAAGACGTCTCACTTTCTCGTGGACTCTAGCTAGAATCAGAACCTTCTGCAGGCTCCACAGAGTGGTAGAGTCTTCCACTCCTCAACCGCATATACAGTTGAATTTCTCCGTGTCCCTTTCCAGGTTGGTCACCGGCAGCCTTCACAGGTCTCAATCCCCAACTGACTTGGGAATTCTTGTTCACCTGAACCAATCAACCGAAGTTCTCAGAAGTAGGACAGAAGCGTCTTACTTGTACACAGGCTTTCGCCCAAGTTGAGGGTTTACAGAATGAACAATTTGGTAGTTTGCAGAAATCACGTCTAAGCAGCTCAACAGGCAATGTCAAGTTCAGAGAAAATCGCCCTTCAAGACTTTCGCTTAACTTCCACAAGTCACAGCTTACAAAACTCTGAACTGCACATCTATGCTGGCCTGGTCTGAGTTCTTCGCTCAATACCGCGCCTTAACAGCTCTTCACTGCTTGGCTGGGCTCACTCAGTTCTTCGCTGAGAGCATTTGCTTGTTTATACTACTCTTGCTATCAGCAATTCGACAATGGAGACTTCTGAGAACTTGGAAACTGACACAGCACTCACCATTTTAAGTGACCTTCGCACGCTGGTGGCGTTTGACCCAAATCTGTGCTACTCTCCTAACAGATTCTATTCTGCAGCTCTCTACTTACTACCAATGAGATCCTCTCTTGGGAACTCCTGAGGTCTAACCTTTCTATGATACACTTTAGAGCGAAATCTTCCAGCGTCGGCAGAAGCGTGGCGCCCTGGCTCTTTTATGGCCTTGGGAACTCCTTCTTCTTCGCGCTCCTTCTGCTTCTTTAGCTTCCTTTGACAACGATGCGGGCAAGAATGAGGCAGCTTCAGGTAGGGCTCGTGCCTTTCACAGGCACCACACATTATCCTCTCTTGAGAATGCCAGTGCTTAGCCACCGTGCTTAGCTTGCATGCCGTCTTTACCTGGCAGTTCAACTCGAACTCGTAGTCACTCAGCATGCATGCACACCTCGTGACTGCCGCGCGTGGCTGCTTAGCTTCTCAGCTGGCAGTCAAGCCTAATTGGCTCATGGCTAAGAACTCCTGAGCGGTGTGCACAAGCAAATGCCACTGGCTCAAGATTCCCAACCGGGCGGCCGTAATCTATCTTGGCATTGCGGCCACGACCTGGCGTAATCTGCCAGTCACACAGTACCTGACTTGGTACCTGCTGGGCGGCTCATCACTGATCCCCAGCTCCTAGCCTCGCGGCTGTCTATGCTGTCAAAACCTCTGCCATTCCTGGGTGTGGGGCACATTGACATTGACCCCTTGCCAGTGGTCTCGACGTCAACATAACCGCTGACTGCGACGTAATCAGTCAAATGGTCGGTGAGTCGTTGACTTTCCGTACCTGGGTGGCCGTAGCTTGCGTTGCGCGTGCGACACCGTCAAACGGATAGTAGTCGCGACAGCTATGTGGTAAAGATGCCTGTTAGATTGATTTTTTCCGTAGGGTAGCTAGACCTTTTGATTAAATTCATCAAAATTCGTCAAGATTTGAACTTATTCGCACAAGCGCAAGAATTATTGAAAAAAATGGCCAACCGAAAATACTTTGATTCTTTTCGCCAAGAAGCCCCTGCAGATGAAAAGAGTTAGCACCCCATGGCTGGCCCAGTAAGGCTGCCAAGAGGCTGCTCAGGGTTGACTGCTGACGACAGCTTGGGGAGCAGTGCGAAAGCCGATAGACTTGGATTGACTTGGATAGACAGACCGCTATGCGGCCCATACCCCTCGGCCAGACCTGTTAAAGGTACGAAGAAACAGAGAACCTCTATATTATGACTTCGGGCAATATAGGGTCACTAGCTTCGGAGGTACTTTAATGCAAAAAACTCGCAAGAAAACGGACATGAGCAATGTGGGGGCAGCAAGTTCCCTAAAAATTGTGATTCGCGTCACACACGGAGAAGCTATTTAACAATGGGACGTGGGTGCCTGTACGTGGAGGCATGTTACTTTCTGTGATTACAGTCTGGCTCGCAGAATTTAGGAACAGCATGTGTAATATTATGTATCCGAGTCGATGCGGTGATGGTATTTCAGACTTAGTTTGCCTTCTCCTCATAGTTGGCTACAGCACTGGACCTAAGTACTTAGGAAAAGGCCTGTTCAAGATCGCTGCATAAGAGTTGAGGAACTAGTTGGCGTTTACCAGGTGTCCTAGAGTTTCAATAATTTTTGGAGACCACCTATGCATGGGTTTTATGCGTTGCATTTAAGGCTTGCACGAGTTGAGAACTTATGAATCGGATGCAAGCTTAATGTAATCAGAATATTCTGGTCAACCTTGGGAAGAGAAGCATTCCTTGGGCACCGTGAGGTGCTCCTTTTACGTTTCATTTGAATAGGAACTTCCGTATCTGGGTGTAGGGTTGAGCAAAGGACATAGGGTTGGGGAAGAATGAGCTCAAGGCGATTGTCAGGGCTGCAAAAAGATGTTCTCATCATGTATCGCTGCTTTTTGAGAGCAGCTCGCACTAAGCCACTTGATGCCAGAAGGAATATTGAGCATTATGTTGGTGCCGAGTTTCGCAAGTATGCCGTAACTGTCCACAAGAAGGATTACCAACTGATAGAGTATCTGTTGAGGAACGGTCTGAAGCGATTAGAGCAATTGAAGCAGTCTGATACCACTGGCTTTGCTGTGATGGAAGTGCGATGACACATCACGAGGGGACCACTATGCTTGGCTGTTCTGACGGGACTATTGACTCTATGGTGAGGAATACAAAAAGGTTCAGTTGCAGAATATGCAATTTAGCGCGTATGCATATGTTTCTGCTATGGTCTTGGTAAGTCAGTTTGAGTGCTATTCTAAGCTCCGCAGGGACGTCTCCGTGATGTCTCAATGAGTTGCCTCTGTATATACTTTGTCAGGCATCCTCGTGTTTTCTTTCAGCATATATCCCCCGCCTTGGCTCTTGCTGACTTAACAGCTGACCTCTGCTTTTCCTATTGGTTATTTGACAGGTCTACCAGCTAAAGGTGGCGATATCATCGCATTAGTCATTTTCACCTTTCATTGCTTGGCGGGGGG
>WELA01006130.1:140321-154041 GCA_009602735.1 Mesotaenium endlicherianum
CCCCCCCCCCCCCCCCCCCCCAAAGAGAATGACGATGGGCAAGCAATTCTTGTTAACCCACACAACTGAGCTCAGATCGGGCCTCAAGATCTAGGCCACGCCGAGAAGAGGACATCAAAAGTAGTCTCATCATCCTCTGAGGCATGCCGGCTCAGCAAGATGCCCACACCAAGAGACATAAAGGAAAGCAGAGCAGAGTAGAGCAGAGGCAGGACACCTGGAGCATGTCCTTTCTTGTCTACTATCCATCCCTTTCATCCGGCTACTTGCTGGACCGAGCCGAGTAGAGGGAGGTTTCCGATTATGCCAGACTACCCGCGAGCACACGAATGGAAGGAGGCGGCGGCATCCATCTGTGCGTCCACCGACACATGCATGCACCGGGGGTTCTTCAAGGGAAACAGCAGAGCACGGCAGTCCCGACAGGCGTGCTACAAGAACCAGGGACTGAGTGCCGCCAGCTGTCAGAAACTGGAGGCCTCACCTGCAGCTATGGCCCCGTAGTTCTCTCGCAGCTTCCGCTTCGCCTCCGAGAGATCCCGGTCCACCTGCAGCAGGGAGAGGGGGAGGGCGAGGTCGGAGACAAAGGAAGCTTCATACGCCTGATCAGCCATGACGCTCTGGAGTCACGCTTCTGAGGTCTTATGCCGCACCAGCATTGCACAGCTACTCACGATGCCGGCTCCTGCGACGACATGCTTCCACGCCTCCTCGGCGGGTGCTCACACGACGAGGCCGGCAACGAGAGAGCGCGCAGCGACTAACGCTGGCCTGACGTTATTTCTTTGGCAGGGGGGAGCTTGGATACAGCTTGGGTAGCAAACCTGCACGGCAAGAGAGAGGGGGGGAGGGAGAGAGGGAGGAGGGAGCAGAGGGCCAGAGAGCAAAGGGTACTCAATCGAGCCAGACATTGTCCCGGCCGCAACTTGCCCCCGCAGGGAGACGCGGAGGGGATGGATCAGCCCCAGAGGGAGGCGGAGAACGTGCGCACAAACACTTAGGCGCGGCTTCTTGAGAACCAAGAGATTCCAGCCAGAGAGAAAGAGCCCAAGAGAAAGAGAGAGAGAGAGAGAGAGAGGCAGGCACTCACAGAGTCCGGGGCAGCATTAGCCGAAGCCCTGTGGGAGCTTCCATCTGCCTCTTGCTGCTGCGGCGGCGGCCGGGATGACGGCAGCTCGGGGGTGCGCTGCCTCTGGGACGACGTCGACGGCACGTACTCCGGCGTGCGCTGCCGCTGCCGCTGCTGCTGCGGCGGCGGCACTGGCGGCAGCGGGTGCTGCCGCGACTTCGACTCCGGAGTGCGCTGGCGGGGGTCCACAAACTTGGGACGGGGGAGCGAGAACCCGTCGTCCTCCTTCTTTGCAACCACACGCGGAGCGGCAGCAGGGGTGGGAGCGGCGGGGGTGGCGGCGGCTCTTGGCTTGCCCTCCGCGCCGCCGCTCCTTTCCATCGTAACTGGAGGCGCCCGCCCCCCTGCTTCGGCGGCGCCTTGCTCCCTGCCCCCCTTGTCCCTTCGATCGGCCACATCTGCGGCTCGAGGCGCGTCGTCTGCCTGTGCGTGCTGCGAGCTGCCCGACTCCAAAGCTGCTTCGCAAGCGCAGACGTGCACACATACACACACACATTACAAGGGGAGAAGAAGACGCGCTCGCACGGTTACATGTCAGCGGCAACGGACGGAGTGCCATGCGCCACGCGGCAATCGGCAGACACAATCACAGTCGGCAGGGCAGGTTACCCACCCGTGCGAGCGAGAATGCGGTCGAGCCGACATGCAGCAGCTCCTGACGTGACCTACAGGAGGACATATTCTCAAAATATGCATACAAGTCAATGATATGATGGACACGTGCATGCCTTCGTTCCCTGTATCACAGACTGGCAATTCGCACACGAGCAAAATAGACGAGATTATGACCGGCAACGGCAGGAGCGGAGAGGCAGGAGTGGAGTAAAACAGCTCATTGCCATCATCCTCATCAATGTTGTCATCAGATGCACCAGAATAACATCTAAAGCGCGTGCAGCAGTCAAGCACCTGCGAGTCAAGGTGGGCCGGGGACGGGGACGGGGACGGGGAACGAGGGGGGTCACTTACACAGGTCGCTGTCGAAGAAATCTTCCAGGATCTGCACGAGGCACGAGGAAGCACAGCCGCGAACAAAGCAAGCACAGGCCTAGCGCGTGTCAGCCACTTGGCAGCAGAGCTGAGATGCCAGGAAAAAGCAGGAGAGGCGTTACTAGTGTATTGGCGGACCGTCTACACCCTCCATTGTGCGGCATGGGCGAGAGTGGGAGGTGAACGGATAGCGACAGCAGAGACGACTACAGGCCCACGAACGCTTCTTCTCCCATGACAAGTACACGTTCTCAGTCCTGAGCAACCTTGACAGCTGGCATCATTGAGGGGGCGAGCCAGTCCCAAGCATTTTTGCAACATCGTCTGATGAAAGTTGATCACGTGCACGAGCACGCAAGAAGAGCGAGAGACGCGAGCGCGCGCACACACACACACACACACACACACTCACAAGTGCGTGCACACGCGCGCGCGTGCATGAGAGCAGGCCAGAGCGGGCACGGCTGCTCAGCAGGCTAGTGCCAGCAAAGGCAGGGAGGGAGGGCCCATACGTTGGCGCCCTCTAGGTGGTTGGCCGCCTGCGTGTCGAGCAGCGCGTCGGCGTCCATGGGCGGCGACGGCAAGCACGCCTCCTCCCCGTCCTCCTCCTCCCCCTCTCTTGCCTCCTCCTCACCTGATGCCCACTCGCACAACAACGCGCTCAGAGGCATGACGCAACCTCACAACAGCCACTGTTCCTCGTCAAAAGGGCCCCTCCTCCTCCCTCCTGCGTCGCCAGCTGCAGCTCAGCCGCAGCTCACAGGAGAGCAGAGAGCAAAAGGCGTGAAGAGAGCAGAGAAAGCAGAGAAAGCCGAGAGCAACGGCAGTTGGTTGGTGGAAGCACGGGTTGCCCAAGCTGGCGAGGATGTGCTCTTTCTGCCTACCTACCTACCAACCTTCCCCCCTTTCCCCTCCCTCCCCCCCCTCTTCCCGATCGAGTTCCAGGACACAACACCAACCCCGGCGCCGCAGCAGCCGTACCTTTGCGGGAGATGGCCTTGGCAGTCTTGATCCACTCGTCCGCCAGCTCCTTCCAGAACCTGCCATGCGCACGCGGAGAGCATCCGACCAACCAACCAGTGGGACAAGACATAATGAGCAAGCTGCAGGCAGGCAGGCAGGCAGGCAGGTCCCTTAGCGAGGTGCATGCAAGCGGTGCCAGAGCGGAGCCTGACCTGACGAGGCGCTTGGAGATAGCGCGCACCTCCGCGCACGCGTGCTTCCGCAGCTGGTTCACCTCCTTGCCTATGCCCGTCTCCTGTACCGCGGAGGGAGGCAAGGGGAAGGAAGAAGTGGGTGGGAGATGAAGGAAAGATGAGCAGCGTGCCAACTTGTACTACATGCGCTCCTGGGAAAAAAAACTCAACTGGGGAGCTAGGGGAGCCAGGAGTGGGTGCAGACAGATTGGCCCAATGATTGGAGACTACCCCGCTGGAACCTGCATGTATTGCAAAGCACGCGTGCAAATGCACCCCACCAGAGGCTGCAGCATGCAAAAGCTGGCAACAGACTGCGAGGCAGAGTGCACTTCGTCCCAGGCTGTCCCTGAGAGAGAGGGGGGGGGAGAGGGAGTGAGAGGGAGTGAAAGCGCACACCTTGAGGGCTTCAATGGTGATGGGGAACGTCTCCAGACGGTGCAGGGCGTCCAGAAGCTTCTCCTCACTCTGCCAGCGCCACAACCCCCACCCACACGCTTCATCCTTGTCAGCTCCTGAGCCGGCCTGCCTGCCTTGCCTACTCATCATCATCGTCAGCCCCACCTCGCCCAAGCATGACCTGATGATGGCACACAAACTTTGGGATGCTGCCTGCCTGCACTAATGGCTGCTGGCTGCCAGGTCCACTTGTGGCTGTGGAGAAGTCCACTGGCTGCAGTGCTGGCACAGTCCTAGCAGAAGGCACATGCTTGGTTTTTCTACTGTAAGCACAACACTGGTGACTGCAGAGAACGCTCTTCTGGATGCAGTGCGGGCACAAATGTGGCTGCAGGCACATTCCTGGCAGGGAGAACACTCCTGGCTGCATGGGCACCACTGGCTGACAGGCACACAGCTGGCTGCAGTCTCTTCAGTGGGTGGCAGGGACTCCACTACTACCAGTTGTAGGCAGACATCACGTCACCGTGTTCTATCTCCCAAGGTCTTTAGTGACATGGAACAGAATGAAGGTCCTGAAGGTAGGGTCAGACAGGTGCAGGTACACAGCCCAGGCTATTGCGATTCATACGCATGAATAGGTGAATAATGTTATCAAGTGTGTGTGTGTGTGTCTGTGTGTGTGTGTGGTTTCAAGAAAGTGAAGCACCGTATCTGGAACCCAACAATGGCATCCTGACGACATTATGACAAATGCGAAGGAATTCGGTAACCGGCCAATGCATGCCCCTCCATTGAGTGCGGCAGAGATGGCTCAGAGGAGTGTGAGCAGCAAGCCACCCTACAGGAGTATTACAACAACACAGCCCAAACTAGTCCTTTCCTAAATGCACTGCTCCTCTAAGACCCGCCAACTCAAAGAGCCCAAGAGTTCTCCAGGCAAGGACATAACTTTCTATCCAGAACTGTTTAGTCCGGAAGGCTTGAGCAGAACTATTGTCAATGCATGCATGAAGAAGCAGTCTGTCCATTCTTCACAGTATTGTACTGATGCTGTGCGGTTACTCACTATATGGGGATTTGCAACTTTCTGTCGGAGCACACGAACATCCTTCAATCTCTGATTCTCCATCTCTATTTCAACCAGCAGCTCTGCTTCGTCACAGGTGTCCACTTCCAGGTTGGCCTGAGTTGCATTGTCATTGAGCTCTTTCTGATGATCTCTTTCATGAGGACCCAAGCCCTCCTCATGCGCAGCCGCAACGCCACTGCCTTCTTCTACAAAACCGCCATCAGTGACTGTGGGCGAGACTCGGCTCACACCATCTTGGGCAAAATGAGGATGGCCAGCATCAGCGGTTTCTCTAGGCCTCTCAGGGATAGAATGCGTTGGCTCATCCTTTGTGCAGGACGTGGCAAGGCTAGAGGAGGAAAATAGCTTCTCTGCAATGTTATCTCTCCTACACTTAAGCTCCTGAGGATAATCAAGAGCCGCCAATGTCAAAGCTTGATCTATGACTGTCCAGATGTCTACATCAGCTTTAGCAAAATATGCCCTCCAGTACTTTGTTCCCATCTTTCGGCCAATACAATGTGCTCTTCTTCAAGCACCTTAGGACCTGCTCCTCCACTCAGATGTAACAGAACAGAACAGATTCTTGTAAGCTCGAGTCCAGAGAAGCAAAAACCACAGATCATGTAGAAATCATGGCCCAACGCGGAAGGGTTTCACGAATCTCAAGTTGGTCAAGGTCAGGCTGAAATCCTTCACTTGTCTGCCTTCGAAGGCCTCGTATTTCGATGACACCTAGAGACTTCGTTTTTCTGGTTGCAGAAGAGGTCTGCAAGAATCGTGAGCATGGCGTTCTCCTAACGATGCGCGCATCATAACATGGCCATGAATGGTCGGGCAAGTTTGGGCCATCTTACTTCCTTGCCCCCCATCTGCCCCATCGAGCACCATCAAGTGTATCTTTGTACAGTATTTGGAAGTCAACTCCCTGAGCATGTGAGCAAACGTGTCAAATGATCAGGGGAGCTCGACCCTGCGACATATCTGCGACCAGTCAAGACCCTCAGCGACTTCGTCCGACGTCATACTTATTAATACCCGGTCCTGCCCGGTCCCGAATAACTGAAATCCTGAGTGGCGGTCCCGATCGGACATGCGAAAGCGTTACAAAATGACGGTGCCAAATTCAAGGTGCCAAACATGACAACATCCAAGCCTCCACATTGACATCCATGGATTTCCGCTATCGTGTAGAAAAAGGAGCGCGTAACCGCTCAATTGGTGCCCTGATTTGGCACGTCTGCAGATTGATGACAATGTTCGATGATCAACTTCGACTTTTCGTGGATTTCCTGATTCATCCTGGTTCATCCAGCTTCTTCCAGATCCTCTTCAGATCCCGAGTTCGTTGCAGTTCGTTGCAGTTATCAGCTTCATTCAGCTTCATTAAGCTTTCGTCGTCGTTCGTCCCACAGTGCACTGTTTCTCACGGTTCCTGTTGATTCTTGTTGGTTCTTGTGATTCCTCGGCGCTTGCCCGTTTCCTACGTCTGCGACTCTGATTACTCTTCTACCTCCAGTGTCGCAGCTAGTGTAGCACAGTGCACATTGCTCAGTGCAGATTGTAGCCCTGTTGCGTGCTGGCTCGTGTCGATCCGTAGTTCTTCTAAGGTTGCCAGTTGGGCAGTATATACTAATGACATGTGACTCTGCGTGTACAGGAATGAGCACGCATGAGCATCGTTGACATTGGTTGACACAAGGATTACATGCACAATCAAAACGTACAACACGCACAAGGTGCACATTACACACTAAACTTTTAGTGCACACTTGCAGACGCACGCTCACGATGCCTCAATATATTTGGGTCTTTTTAAGACTCGGCAGTTGGCAGGTAGGCACGTACATCTCGGTGTTCCCATTCCAACGTTTGTCACATTTCCATCACCAGTGTCTAGCACCCGGCAGCATCAAACCCTAGTGTTAAGGGTGCAAATGGATGGGGGGAAGCGACAGAGAAAGGGAGCCGAATGAAAGACGTGAGGAGAAAAAAGAACAAAGTAAGTTGTATTTTGAGAATAAGGAGGATTGTACAATGGTTTTGGACTACTTGATATAGTCGTGATATATTACAAACGGTAGTCTATTCTAGATGAGTCTCATAGTCGTTGGCAGATTATGCTCAACATATTGTTGGCGCAATGCACGCTCTACTAGTTGTGAGCATACGCCACTCTAATTGTCGTTGACAGTATAACAGATTAGCATTCTATTATCAAGTATACGTCCAATTGTGATGACGTGTAATGTTGTCACTTATGTGTACCGAACAATACCTCCACTTTGAACCAAAGACAAATTGAGGTAGTATGTCACGATATGGCACTTCAAAAGCAGGTCCGCGAGGGGCGCAAAAGAGGATGCCGTCAAAGGCAAAAGTGTTAAGATTTTGTAGTGTAATTCAACTTGTCACTGAACGTGGCTTTGTGTTGCATAATGGCGTATCACGTGCGAGCGATGGGGAAAAGCCATGGGAGGCTTTCGGAAGTGCTCCGCGTCGAGGGATGTAGGAGTGAACAAGTACCTTCATGCATTACCATCAATGACATAACGTCAAATGGTTACTCGGTGATTGCCCACAAGCTTAGTAGGAGTACAAGAAGGCCGAGGTCGATTAAGACTTTGAAGAAAGTGCGACATAAGAAGATGTGGAAGATCGTTATGGAAATATGCCCACGAGAAAAGAATATATTGGCCATATTATCTTGTCAACATTAAGTTAGATTCAATCCCAGTTCAACCCTATCAGTCCACTCGGGCCCTAGTTTAGACCAAAGGAAGCAGCGATGATGCGAGTGGATTCAAAATAGAAAATTCAGAGGATTGTTCGTGGACGTGAATTGACAACATAAAAGTGCATAGATACAAGAAGATGTCAAAATTAACGACATCCAAGTAGTCCGGGGGTCCCTCTGTGGCACATCTGTCACTTTGTGGCCCAACCACTAGACCTTCTAATACATCCTCAAAGTTCTTAATCACTTATTTATTTTTCATGAAATTGGTCTTAAAGGAAGACTCATGTTGTAAAGGAGCATGTATGAAATAAATAGGTCAACCAAATATGTAGTCCGGGGAGTCAACAGGCGGTCAAGAAATTTCAGCTTCATCGAATTGGAATTGAATTTATTATTGCTCATCATTTTCTTGCTATCTTGCTAATTCTTGCCATGGATGATGCAGGAACTTCGCGCAACGCTCTTCTAGCCGTTACAATTCTTGTTCCATTCATAAGCTATGGTCGCGGCCCGCACGTGGGCTAGTGATAATTTTGGTGACGATTGTAGAAGATTTTTCTTGTCCGGAGTAGTGAATAAGAGATGTGAGGGTAAGTGTAATGAATCAGTATATTGGTAGATATAATATTCTTTTAAGTATTATAGTTAATCAAGTTCAGCCTGCTGAACTTTGAATGATATTCAATTTGCTGGACTTTTAACAATAATTAGTCTAATGACTCAGCCGAGAGCAGCAGGCTGAAGTCAACTTAGGTTAGCTTGCTGACACATTCTTTGACAGCGAACTGACTTCCGTACTCGGTAGCAGCGAACTGCCTAGTCATGCATCTAAGTGTGATATGCTAGATAAGCGGCCAGATGACATCCTTAGGATGGATGGTTATTCGGGATGATGGGAGATGGCGGTGGATTTGGTTAACCGGAATCTTACCAGCGCGGTTAACTCCCGGGTATGGGGTGCCACCGCACTTGCCGTTGAACAGTAAACTCATTCCATGTACATATGCTAGGGTTGCTCTCGAGTTCGACATTCGGAAACGAGGCCAGCTCTCTTGTATAGCTTACTGAGAGACGTCTGAATCCAAGGCGAGAAGTCATTGATACAAACTGTCTTCTAACCTTGCTTATGTACGAGTTTACTGATTGCATGATTGATGCTCGTTTACTGGCATTTGACTTGTGAGTAGTGTTCGTTGCTAGTGTATTGTCTGGTGCTGTAAAATCAGTTAACAAAAAACACCATATAGATTACTTGCTGATATAAAGATCTTTCATATAATCGTATATTGGTAAGTCAATTCATTTCAATAAGAGGGGTCAAGAGCATCAACATAATGTATATTATGTACTTTTGACTTCACAGAACTCAATCATATCCATCATTTAGTAGAGGAGAACCTTAGGGATGAGGCACATATGTTTGAGGAGGTAAAACCAGGTGTTCACGAGCGAAATGTAGAGGCCTCTCATCTGGATTCCCAGTCACATTCTCTTGAGATGTTTAGAGAGTCTCAAGAGCTACTATAAGTATACAAGTCACAGATGTGCAGCAAGTTACTCCTCCTCTACAGAATGAAAATCATGCATTTGAACAAGGTAGGAAGAGAGGGAGACCTCATAAAATAAATAACACAGTAGTTCCTGCACTCGAAAGTAAGTTCATGGCAGGAATAGTCAGAAATTTACAGAATAATGAAAAGTAAGGCAATTCACCTAAAGTCATCTGATGATGAGGAAGATATTGATGCCAGCTATGATGGAGAGATCTCCAAGAAGAAAGCCTTGCCTACAGTGTAATGATACAAACAAAAAGGTAATTCGAGGTCCTTTGGTCGCGCACTAATTGTACTTATACAATTCAAACAGCCGACACTTTTCGGTCACATTTGCTTGCTTTGTGCAATATATCGTGACCGCCGCAATCGGCCATGTGGCGAATCGCTACTCTCCTCCCACCTACAAGTGTGCACGTCCGAGGCACTTATGCCGTGGCGACGCGAGAGACATTTTTTCAGACATTTTTTGGAATAATGTCCTTTCTTCACATGATCCAAAAATCGCCATACAGTCGTACCCTCGACCAGCCTCTCACCTTGAGCACTCTTGTTCTCACTGGAATTTGGACTCTGGTCTCCTAGACACGGTTGTGTATGTTTATGTTTCGATACCATTGTAGCGAGACGAACTAGAAGGTGACTCAAGGTACTTTAATTGGCGTCCATTATGCTTATACAATTCAAACCCTCACTTATTGGTCGCATTTAATGGCTCCGCAACACGTATTGGAAGCGCCGCATCTTGCCACGTGGCGAGTTGCTACATACAACTGCAACAATGGAGGAGTTGGAGGAGAAATTGGAGGAAGACTCCAAAGATGATAGCCACTCATTTGGGATTAGCGGCCAGCAGCTAATGGACAGACCTATCATAAGGACCTATTAAAGTCGAGTAAGAGCCCACATCATGGACTCCAAAGAATCTCAGATAGATTCCGCTATCTATCTTCTATTGGAGTCTTTTGCTAAATGTTTGCTGTAGTATACGCGTCTAAAGGCGGAGAAGACCCAATCAAGAGCGGCCTAGACTTATCTCACTCTTGTTTGCCAAACATTGACTAACACTTCATTTTGATGTTTTAATATTTACATCAATCAAATTGTAATGGAAAATAATCCGACCTCGACTTTAATTGGTCAACATCAGATCATGGATTAAACTAATGGCCAAAAAGAAGATGCGCACATATGAACATTACGACCCCATGAGTTTGGCTTACAGGCTACAGCTGGCAGCATCGATTAATCGCCGCCGGTCCATTTTTGCCTGCCATACTTGCTCGCACCACCTCTTGTTGTCTTTTGAACCTTGCCCACACTCTATGGAGTTATTTATTTCTTCAGTTGACAACATCTGGTGTAGATCATATCTTCTTATATGACATCTTAAATCATTTTCAATCTATCAATTTCACTAACCTGTGTGTTGCATGCTAGACATGTGTCAGTCATGGCACATATTCTTTATCAGTGCACCTTCTCCACGTGTCAATTTACGTAGGATATACACTCCTATATACACCATCAATTTTACCATGTGTCATGCTCACTGCACATGAACAACACACTGGTACACGTGCTATGAACAACGCGCAGGTACAACTTCTTTTCACAAAATTCTGACAAAATTCACCTTATAATTGTCTTACACGTTATTCAATATATTTAACTGACAGTCTTAGGTGTGCGCAAAGCTTTCAAGTGTCAAAACACAACGTAAATTAATCAAGCAAGCGGCCTCAAAGTTCAGTCAATTGTTCTCACTCAATACCCACAAACGCTCCACTCTCATATATTTAAGCATTTGGAAAACTTGTCGTCGCAAGCTCCCTCTGCTTCTAGGAGCGAGATTTTTGTAAAGCCTTCTATGAGAATGTGCGACGTCGTTACTATTGCTCACGAGCCGGTATCCCTTTTGAGTAGGTGTACCTGTAAATATTTCCAGAGGTTGCTTAAATTGGGTTAGTGAAGTAAATGTCATCAAGTATCGCAACATTGATCACTATTGTGCAGAAACTTCACAACCTTAGACATGATTGACAATGTAATCAAGGGTTCCTAGAACAATTTTCCCTCTCCTATTGAGCGGGAAAACCATGAAGCTGACTGAATATTTACCAATACCTGCTACAGTGTGCAAATCACTCGATTAAGCTAATGGGCACAAAACACTGCGTTACCCAGTGATTGGCCAGATTGTTACGCTAATGTCTATTTACCACCCTGTTAAGGATGACTCGGCAATGGGCTTGGAGCCAAAAAAAGTGGTAGAAGCATCAACTCACCAGAATAATGTACAAATCCTATAATAAAGCTGAAACATTTAGGGCTGAGCTTGAGGCTTTGAAAAGAAGCGGGAGAGTGAACAATGCATAGAGTCAAAGATCAATAAGGATTAAGTGATTTCTTTCAGGATGCCAAGATCAATGGCCTGTCGACGTATATTAGCCCATAAACACATCGCAAAGGTCCTTTGCTAGTTTGTCCTCCCTGCCGATGAGAATCGACACGTGGTCTGCCCCAGCCACGCCTTGGAGCGTAACAGAAGGATGCCGACGCGCCATCTCTAATGCCAAGTCATAGGGACAGATGGCGTCTTGTCGGCCATGCATGACCTTGATGGAGACCCGGTGCGCTTCCAAAAGATCTAGGGCGGGATCGAACAGGTGCGCGCCCCCGCAGAGCGTGTTGTGGAAGATGTGCCATGCCGAGTGGTGCGTGTGCTGCGTGAACGCCTTGATGAAGGCCACGGGCACCCTGCATGTGTGCGCACGTGCGTGCAAGCTTGGAAGCTGCTGTCAGATCCCAAAAGATCACCAGCAATGCGGGGGTAATTCGATAAGAGAGGCCAAGGCCACAGACACCGAATATTCTTACACGTGCAGACCTTGATCACCACGCCACGGTGACAACATTGGCCGTGCAGCAAGGAAAGAAAGAAACAAAGGAGTGAGACCAGGGCAGACACACTGGCAGATGTAACCGCGGATGAGATCCTCACGGCCTTCTCGACTGAACCTTCAGGGGCCAGAAAAATGATAAGAAAGAGACTGGCTTTTCTGGGGCCGCACCAAGCCTGCTTGCCTTCAGACAAGCCTTCGCCCTGAAGCGCACCAACACTCTTGAAGCAGGAGGAGAGTGAGACTCAAGTGGCTGGAGCTCCTCACTGAGGGCAGGTGGCAGACTTGTAGGCAAGGCCTCGCCTATAAAGACATGTTAATACAAGGAGCCCTAAATGAACACGCGTGAGGTGCTCAATATTCACCTCCACAGAGTCCTACACATACCAGCGGAAGGGCTGAGAGACGTGGAGACATGGACCGACAAGCCTGACAGCAGGCAGCAGCTGCACCCCTGGCACCCTCCCATGCGTCCCTAGCAAACACGACTCGGAAAACAGGGGGGAACGAACGAGCCTAGAGCAACAAACGTGTGCTCGGGCACAGTCAAAGCACGAGCGCACCCACACCCACCTGTCAGAGAGCGCCAGCAGCGACAGCAGGAGGGGCGCGGCGGCCTCCCACACGGGATGGCCGCGGCAGAGCAGCGAGCAGAAGGCGCGGCCGATGTGCTCGTGCCACGACATGATGGCGATGCCCAGGGCCAGCGGCGGCCACGCCCTGCGCGGCGCGGCGTGCAGGAAGAAGGCCTCGTCCGCCGCCATGCCCTGCCTGGGGAGCGCGTACGGCTGCACACGTGCACACATATATACGATTGCACAGGGAAAGAGAGAGGGAGAGGGAGAGGGAGAGGGAGGGAGGGAGAGAAGGTTGCAAGACCGGTGAGAGTAAGCTCCAAAAGGAGGAGGATGGATTTTGTTGTGAAATCCCCGTGCTCTTAGGAGGAGGAGGGGGAGGGGGAGGAGGAGGGGGAAGGGGAGGAGGAGGAGGAGGCCCCTCTTACAGCACGATAGCAGGCAAGTTAAAAAGGCGTCACCTTTGTGCAAACAGAAAGAAGGGGAAAAGACCTACCTGCACGACTGCGCTTGTATCCATGTGGATAAACATCTCCCTTCCCCACCCCCCTCTTCTCCCCCCTCACCCCCTTCCCCCTATTTCAGGATGGGTTGAGTTTCTTCAACATGCGGTGAGCAAGGAGATCGAGGAGATCTGAACCACACACACGAGCCACCACCTCATCGATGATGGTGACAGCCGCGGGTCACGAATGCACGCGAGAGCGGAGGCGAGCCCACACGCCACCTAGGACAACCACTCCGCTGAGCTGTTGCTCTGGCCGGCGTGTCGAAAGAAGCATGCATGCAAGCGGGAGATTGTCCACACGTACCCAAACCTGCTAGGTGGCGCGCTCAGAGATGGCAGCTGTTTTTTCAGCAGACCTTGGGTTGGGGCTTGCAGGGACTTCTAAAGGTGAGTGGAAGTTTATGCAATGTCTTACTGCGATGACTTTACGCTAGCAGAGATCCCGTGCCCATAAATCTGTGCCTTTGGAGCAGGCACACCAACCTCCAGCCACACAGCACATCCCTCATCAATGAGAAGCAGGCAGAAGGAAGAACCAGAGCCTCTGGCATACCTGCTGAAGGGTTCTGAGAGGAGCGGGGCAGAGATTAAGCTGCAGTCTGTCTCGTTCTGCATTCTCACAGAGACCAACGAGAGAGAGAGAGAGAGAGGGGGG
>WELA01006130.1:154079-178973 GCA_009602735.1 Mesotaenium endlicherianum
GGGGGGGGGAAGGGGGGATGGAGAGGGAGAGGTGGAGGGAAAGAGGGCGAGGGTAGCATGGACAGAGGGAACTGACTGGGGAGAGGAGAGTGACGGAGCACACAGCCTCGGGGTGGCGCGCGGCCAGAGCCACCCCCACGATGCACCCCAGGGAGTGCCCCACCACGTGATACCGCTTCACCCCGTGGCGCTGCAGCACCGAGCGCTCCAGCCAGCTGCAGCCCCAGTGCCAGCACCCACCCAACCGCACACACACGCGCAAGAACGAGAAGCGCGGCCAGCTGTATTAGCTCGGCCGCTGCAATGGCGGGCCCAATGGAGAAGCCGTGGGGCTCTTTGAGGTGCCTCCCAGTTCTGTAAAGGGGCCCACGAGGAGGAGATAACCGGCTGCCATTATGTGGCGACTGCTGGTGTGCCGCTACCACTACCACAAAAGTATCTCACAGCTTCCTGCGTTTGAGTGTAGGTGCTGGCGTGATAGCCTAGGTCTAGGTCTGTCTCGGTCTAGGTCTAGGTGTAGGTGTAGGTGTAGGGTCTACTAGATCAGTGTAGAGTTAGGTGGGGTATGGGAGCAAAGTGCCGTGCAGGGGGAGAGGGGGGGGGGGGGAGGGGGGGGAAACAGGCTTGGGGCTGCTTGCACACATGCACGCGCATGCGCGCGCACGCAGCAGCTGGCATAGCCCCAACAGTGGTGCCAGCTGGCGCCTGAGCGTGGGACCGCAGCCCGCCCCGCTGGCGCTTTGAGCACAGCTTGGGGCCCAGCCAGCCAGCCAGCTGCAGCAGCCAAGACTGGCTGCCCGCCTGCCGCAGCAGTTACCCGCCAGAGGGGCCAAGGCAGACTGCCCGCCCGCCCGCCGGTGGAGCGACATGTGTCCTGAGATGGGGAGCTCGTATTGGCAGGCACTGCTTAAAGCTCAGAGAGACTCAGAAGCTTACCTGACGTGGTCGCCCACAGTGTAGGCGCAGTCGCGCGGCTTGGGGCTGCGCCCGAAGCCCAGCAGGTCCGGCGCAAACAGCCGCCCCACAGGGGCGGAGCCAGCTGCCGGGCCCGCAGAGGGCGCGGCTCCCTCAGAGGAGCGCCGCCGCTGCTGCAGCTGCTGCTGGAGCTGGGCCGTGAGCTTGTCGGACCAGAAGGTGGAGGATGAGACAAAGCCGTGGATGAAGATCACGTCCGCACCACCCTCAGCCTGCGCCTCAGCTTCCTCCACAGCTGCAGCTGGAGCCGGAGCCTCAGCTACAGAAGCAGCTGGAGCCTGAGCCTCCGCTTCAGCCTTAGCTACAGCCACAGCCTGAGCATCAGCTTCAGCTTGAGCCTGAGCCGCGGCTACAGCCACAGCTTCCGCTACCGCCTGATGAGCCTGAGCCTGAGCTACAGCCACAACGATGGCACCAGCTACAGCCTCAAGCTGAGCTTCAGCTCCAGCCTCGCCCCCACGTGGCTGGAGGCCAGCACTCTCATGGAAATCAGCAATACCAGCAACAGCAGCAGCAGCAGCAGAAGGAGGAGCGGGGGCAGGCCCAGCAGTCTCTGCTGTTTGGTGGAGAGGCAGCACCGCAGCCACATGGGGCAGCGGCGACAGCGACGGCAACGCAGGGTGATGTGGCACCCAGGCACCTACAAAGACGTGGAGATGGCCGTCGCCGCCCTCCCACGCGATGCACTCTGCGCACTTACAGTCGGACCAGCTGGTCTTGCTCACCCCCCCCCTTCCGCGTGCATTTCTAGTTCTTCCCCGGGACCTCTCGGACATCCTGCGAGTACCGGCCCTGCTGCCATGTGCCACAACCTCCTCGGCTGATGCGTTTCCTGCGGGTAATCTACTCGAGAGTTTACTTCCTGCTTGCCCTCTAGAGCCAGAAGGGGATGGTCCTTCTACATCCCTGCTGACCAGACTCGACCGGGCTTGACCAGCATTGACCACAGTTGACCGCTGGTGCACAATGTCCTCTGCTCCACTCCACGAACTCGGGTGTCTACTTAAACGATGAAGATTCCAAAGCCACACCTTGTGTCGGCGATTTATGGTGGATGATGAGCTGTGCCAATAAGTTAGTGCCAAGAAGGCCCTCTTTGACTCCTCCAGTGCTCTTGCATCTACAGACTCTTGTGGGGGCTCATGATCCCCGGCAAGTGCATGAAACACTGCCAATGGGGTTGCATACTGTTTCTGTTCATCTCCAGCACCCAGCGCCGGCACCACACTTCCTGAAACCCTACCGTGTTGCTCAAGCTCTATCTTGCTTGTCTTGCTTTCTACGTATGGCACGTCCCTACTGAAGTGGCAGTAGCAGCCGTCGCCGTGCTGGCCCCATAGCCAGTCCAAGGCGATAAATATAAAGCAGAGAACATAATCAACGGTATCAAGGGCTGAAAAAGCAATGAAGCTGATAAGATCTAGAAGATAAGTGCTCCTTTTCAGTGAGATGGAGAAGTTCGTGACACTTAACAACATTTCACCCAGAAGCCTCAGGAGGTGCGGACGAATGTCCTGAAGGGGAAAATGCATGACAGGAGTCATTAAATGGGCACTGCCAAGGACCATGTCGACAGGAAGAAAATAGGAGGTGCATTGAGGTGCGTGACGAGGACAAACGCGAATGTAGAGTTCGGAGTCGCGGAGATGCACATGACGCTTTGCATCTGGTTTCTACCGTTAACAAGCTGTGGAGTATTCGGCTCCGTCGTGCCAACGCCATCCCTTGTGTCCACTCCCACACTCTGCTGCTTTCTGCCACTGACTGCTTGCTAACGGCTGCTCGCCACTGCTCCCGATCATAGTCTGTACGATGAAGTACGAACAAATCACTGGGAGTTGCACGAGGATGCCACAAACTGGAGCATATGAAGTTCGAACGTGTTCATCACTTCATATTATATTTTTCTAATTGTCCTTCACATCTTCCACAACTTCCAAGCGACCCCTACAGTCTGCCTATATTGCCCTATACCCACCAATAATGCCCTACACCCGTCATGACGTGCAAAGGTGGACCTCTCAAATTGTCGAGACTGAGGGGCTGCAAAGCCCAGCAGAAATGAAATTTCAGCCGTTTAGTGCGCTTCTTCGGGCTTGTATCACGTTGCACATTCCGCCGAATCAACTTGCGCCTGTTTCGATCTAGCCAAAATGAGGATCTAAATCAGTTTAGTTGCTATATGGACTGTAATGAAAGCTTCGTCTGTAGTAAGATCTGGTAGGATCTATTGAGCGTTCCAGATTGCTCCTGAGTCCTGACTGTCTTGTCCTGATAAATGGCCACTCCCGAACCAGGCCCTCTCGAGACTCAATTCGCCAATATACCTTTGATTTCGAAAACATCCTCTGCCCGCGGTCAAGGTTCCAGACGTTAACCAACTATTAACGTAAAAGATGTTTCACATGAAGCAGCTTTTGAGTGGACATGTAACATCTCGTGACTTCACAAAAGAATTGGAAAATATTGGAAAATATTGGAAAATATTGGACATCCGGTCACAATTATACAATACTTTTTTTATAGCATCCTTTTTTTTGAGCTGGGTTTCTTACTTAATTCATCGAAAATAAGAAATAACATCCAATTTATCTCGAGGGTCTGCGAGTCGGGACTCGCAGACCATTCTTGACCACTCAATGAATACTTTCGCATTATGGGCTTAATGTAATGTGCCATTTGTCATCTTTAGAGAAGAATACAAGATACATGGACTCATCCCGTTCTAAAGCAGCGAGCAAGCAAAACACGAGGACAACGTGATTCGAAAAGTCAAGCAACGACATCTGACTTGAAGAGCACCATTTTCGTCAGCGTTTGCAGGAGTCAGGCAGCAGGCTGCAGCTCGCAGGCGACGCCAGCGGCCAGGCAAGATTCGCAAGTCGCCAGCAGACATAATAGCACATCAGTAACATATAAAGCACACAACAGCAGTGAGCAGTGAGAATGGGCAGTGCGCACCCGTCAAAAGCGGCATGATGATTGGCGGCACTTAATAACGACAAGACGGCTCGATCGCCTCTCCGAAGTCCGAGGTGCTTCCAGCAGGCCCCAGGATTCGAGATAAATTTTATGTTATTTGCTTTTTTGGATGTTTTAAAATCGTGAAAAATCTTAGATTATGTCGAAAGAAATCCTGATCATTGGGAGCGGATGTCGCGTAAAATCCCAAAATCTGCTATGTTCCTTCAAAAATTGTCGTGGGATGTTATTAAGCCATCAAAAAAATCCTACCGAATTTTGTCGGGTGTTCTCGAAACCCTGACCGTCGCCCAGAGCAGGCCAGAGGATGTTTCCAAAACTTTCCGAAATCCGCGACTTATGTCGAATCCTGGGGCCTGGCTTCCAGTCTCCGAGGTGCCTTCGAGGCTCGAGCATTTGAGGCATGGTTCGAGTGGCTTCGAGGCCAGTTCGAGGCACTTCCGTGCAAGCACTTCCAAGTGCTTTCAATCACTTTCAATAGTTGATCACAGCAAGTTTCATGCGCTGTGCTCGACTGATCGTGCTACTGTGGACTTTGAAGCATGCAGGCCAAACTGGGAGCAACCGCCTCCACTTCCGCGGTGGATAAATTCAGAATCTAGCTCTCGATCGTTTGCCTGCAGACGCGAACAATTTGGTCCGCCGGACGTTCAAACGCAGGCTCGTGTTTCTCAAGTGGTGCGGCACCGAAGTGTGCTTGTATGTTAAGACTTCACTGAAGTTTGACTGTCGATCTACTTGAAGTTGCTAATTAGGCATGTGAGGCAGAATCATCATAGCTACAATAGTCTAACATACATTATGTCTTATGTTCCTGGGAAGGCTGTGTACACTCCCGCAGGACCTAAACAAAGTCATCAGAGGTAAAAGAAGAGGTCTCCAGGAGGCACTTTCCTGTCGTTTAGACCTGCTCATGACCCCTCTCACTATGACTACTTGTTGTCAAACTCAACAAAGGCGTTGTCGTGGTGCTGAATGGCGGAACTTGCTGCTGGCGTCAGTACTGCTTAGCTCTGTCTCATTGTCTTCAGCATGGGACAAACAAAAGAAACACGAAGGCGTGCTAAAAAACGCTCATACTACTGTAGTGAGGTCTGTATACGAAACAGCTATTGAGCAGCATGATCACCCTAGTGGGGACCACAGACCTTGGTGGCAAGAGCTCAATGCACCAGCAGCTCAGGACAACAAGGTGCCAGCTCAGGATGGCGAGATGGCAGCTCAGGCTGACTGGCAGATGAGTGAGCCCAGCCGCAGCGGCGTGGGCAGGAAGTTACTCGCCAAGAAGGACCAGTATAGCGACAACAACTGGGACGCGCAGATCAAGAGGCTGGGACTCAAAGCTCCCAAACTGACTGACCCCTCCACGAGCATCGCCGACATCAACGGCTCCCGTTTCCGCTTCGAGAATGTGGTCCCCCCCCCCTCCGTCGACTGGCGGCTCACTGCTGCATATACACCTGTCAAGAGCCAGTTCCAGGTACGCCCCCTTGGCACCATGAGCCATGTATAGTGGTCTGTCAATTGTATCCAACTCATACTTCACTCTTGGCTTCCATTGATGCATGTATCATACAGCTCTTGGAGAAAAAGGTACTGTCACTGCTGGCCGGTGCTTTGGCTGACGCACGATGGCGAGCACACGTGTCAAATCTTATGTCTGCATGATGCTGCCGCCACACCAGTCCCGATCTCCTCGCAAGGTCTACATTGGCACATCCTGATCGATCGTAAGCGAGAAGCAGTTAACATATGTACAACACCGAGTAAATGAAGGAAATCTTTCACAAGCTCGCCTCAAGATGCACTGCTCTTGCTGCATGGTTGTCCAATACAGCACAGGCGTCCCCAGAAACAATCAATGCAGCACCATGCACGACGGGTTGCCCGCGGAGTCTGACATGCGCACACAGCGCAATGAGCCAGGCAGCTGCACTCGTGGCGATTCACGCCCGAGAGCTGGAACAGCCCTCCTCTGGAGCACGGCAGCCCACAAACCTGACAATCAGTCCACAAAGAAAGAGCTGCATGTTCCCCGGCACTGAGGCAAGACCTCGCCAGCATTCCGCATAACACCTGGCCAGAAGAAGCGGGCGCGGTCACAATGTTGCCAGCTCACGGCTACCGCTCACTCCGCGGCGGCGGCGCTGGTGCGTCCACCGTGCTCGCGTCTGGTGCTGCGCGCAGTGCGGGAGCTGCTGGGCCGTGGCCGCCGCCGACGCCATCTCGATGACATGGGCGATCTTCCAAGGCTACGGCGCGAGGCCGGCGCCCCCTCTGAACAGCGACGGCTCCGTCCCCGAGGCCGTCCTCGCCCTCGACATGTCGCCGCAGCAGGTCTGCGACTGCGGCGCCGTCGGCAGCTGCTGCGCGGGGGGCTGGCCGGAGACGGCCTTCCAATACGCCGCCGCCAACGGGGGCCTCTCGCGCATGCAGGACTACCCCTACTTTGGCGCCGACAATGCCAGCTGCGCCACAAAGACGGCGTCCAAAGCTGCGGCGCAGGTGGGTGCCTCCCTCGCCTCCCCAGGTGCAGGTGTACGCGCTGAAGCTAGGGAACTCCCATTTCATCGCAACTGGACTGGCTAGGCTCGGCTTGGCTGAAGCTTCTAGGCTGGGCTAGCTTTTGGTGAAGCTAGTCTAGGCTAGGGGTAGGCTAGGGCACACGCTAGGCTTGGGCTTAGCAAAATTGGGCTAGGGCAAGGTTGGGCCAGGCGGCGCCTGGCTACTAATTGGCTGGCTGGCTTACCGAAGGATATGGGTTCCTTCGCCCTGTGCTGCCTGCTTGCCTCCTCTGCCAGCACTCCTGCTCTGCCTTTTATTCACAACTGGGACAGTACACGGTCCTGACTTTTCCCTCCACGTGAGTTCTGGTACGCACGTGCTGTGCCGTTGATGGCGCAGATCACCGGCTGGGAGCTGACGCCGCCCCGCGACGTGGCGGCCATGCGGAAGGCGCTCGCGTACGGCCCCGTCGTCGTCCTCGTCAGCGCCGCCGACCCCGAGTTCCAGGCGTACGCGGGCGGCGTGTTCCGGGGCAGCTGTTCGCTCGACCTCAACCACGCGCTCCTGCTAGTGGGCTACGGCACAGACCCTGTTGCGGGACCCTTCTGGATCGCCAAGAACTCATGGGGGGCCCTGTGGGGCGAGAGCGGGCACATGCGCATCGCAGCCACGGAGGGCGTGGGGCAGTGCGGCATCACCAGGTGGGCTAGAGGGGTGCAACTTTGCTTGCTCTGCAGTGTCTCTCATCTTTCACTTTCTCCCTCCCTCCCTCCCCCTCTCCCAATTGCCCTCTTTCTTCCCCCCCTTTTGCCCTTCACGGCCTCTTGGGCACTCGCTCTCTCACCCTCTCCCTTTTCTCGATCTCTTCCTCTTGCCTTTTCCCCCTCACTCAGCTCTTTGCATGATGTGCCTGCCTTGCTGGGCTCAAGGGTGAGCTAGTGGGGGAGAGCTGCTCGGCGGCACTCTCTCAGCTGTGCAGGGAGGGCGTAAGAAGAAGAAGAGGCAGCAGCATCGCCGCATGCACAAATCGTCAAGCTTTGATCTTCAACCACCACCTGAATGACGCACGCACGGCGCAGGTGCCCGTCTCACTGCCGCAGCCGCCGTGAGATGGATGCGGTGCTATGGTGAAAACGTTGGCACCTGCCTCCCCGTGTTGTTGTTTCTCCTGTTCAGCACCGGCGGCATATACCCCGTCTACTACCCCACCTCCAAGGACAAGGACCCATGTGTGGACGCCTACCCGCCGCCATGTGGCGCCGGCCGGTGCTACACTCAGCAGGACCCCGCCTCGAAAGTTAAAGTGGCGCGCTGCAGCTGCCCGGGCGGCTTCGTTGAGAATGCGGGCGGCAAAGCCCGGTGCCTGCCGGCCGATCCCTGCAGCCAGAACCCCAACCCGTGCGGGGCGGGGAAGTGCAAGAACGCGCCAGATGGCACGTACACGTGCAGCTGCCCCGCCGTGAGTGTCGGCCCCTTCATCCAGCCCACTACCCCCCCTCTCCCCCGCCCCACCCCCCCAATGCAAAAGAAGACGTGCTTGCAAAACGAGTACCGACGCTTGCTCTCCTGTCTTGCTCTCCTGTTGAATGCCCGGTGCTCTGCCAGCTCAGCTCCGCTTTGCTGCTCTTCTGCTCCATGAGACTTGTGCCATGCCTGTCTGGCCTCCATGCTGCTTCCTTGCATATTCGTTCACAGAAAATGCAGCTACAAGATGTGACCTCTGTGAGGAGGAAGAGCCCTCTAGTAGCCCGTCAAGCCCCCCCCCTGTGAGCCCACTCTCTCGGACGAGAGTCCCCAAGCGTGTCTGCTTCTCTGCCTGTGGCGCCCACGCCTACGAATGCACGGTATGTGCTTCTCTCAGCCCAATTTTGTCTACTTAAAACCTGAGTGTGTCTCTGTGCGCGTGTGTCTCTGCAGGGCACAACCGTGGGAGGCAGGGCGGACGGCGCTGTGACATGTGTCGCGGGAGGGGGGGCCGGCGGCGTGCGCACTTACACCGTGAATCCTGGTGACACCTGCAATGTGAGCCTGCTTGCTACCCTTGCCCTCTTTCTAAATTGCTCCCATCCATCCAAATATTTCCCTCTCCCCCCATTCAGTGACCGAATTCCCATGGACAAGCACCTCAGGTCACACTGCCAGCATGTGTGCTGTTGCTGCCTGCACCGTACATGTGGTGTGACACGTGTGAGCTTCTGCTCATCCACTTGCTGGCTACTGGGGGAGGTGAGAGCGCCTGCAAACGGCAAGCTTCTGCACAATCCAGGCAGATCTATGCAGGTCAAACCTCAACAGATTGACTTATTAGCACTTGTACATGTTCTCACCATTGTTGCTCACCAAGGAACTGAACAGTGCCTGACAGGCCAATCCTTGACGACGTCGTTGGCCTCACACGCACGCACGCGCGCACGCATGCGTCATTTTCATGCATTAGGTAGCCACTCTTGGGGTGTGTAGTTCTGCTCGTTCGCTACCTCGCTTGCACGCTCGCTCTTCCGTGCATCTCACATCTGACGTCTGTCCTCCCATCGCGCTGTTCTTCTGTTGCCCACTCTCGGGTTGCCCTTCTGCTCACCCATGCGTACCGCGCTCGCATCGTTTGCTCTCTCGTGTGTCTCACATCTGACGGGTGCGCCCCCACTGCGCGGTGCTGGAGGATGAGCAGGGCATCATGAAGCTGTTTGGGCTCAGCCAGGCGGTCTTCAACCAGTACAACCAGGGCATCAGCTGCAAGAAGCTCCTCCCGGGTATGCGCGTGCTGCGCCCCCGCTATGTTGGCCTGAGTTGTCGCGTTGAGCTGCACAGATCCGACACTAAGGCGCGTACATTCGAGGCACTGGCCAAAATGCCTCCTGGTGCAGCCCTTCTCGCCTGGAGCCTTGACTCTTGCCCAGCAGCCACCACCAGCAGCCTGTTTGAACAAATATGATCAAGTTTGGAAAAGTAGGCAGGTATGACTACCACAGGGTGTGCTCCTGCTGCCCTTGTGGGTGACACGCACGCATGACACGGCGCAGAAGGCAAGATCGAAGATGCGGAGAAATCGAACAGATGCAAATCTGCACACAGTCTGGTGGAGTCCTCTGCGTGCTGAATGTGCTCGCGCTCGTGCTTCTGCTTGTGCTTTGTCTTGCGCACGCATGCGTGTCCTGGGCGGCGGGGGTACAGGGACCCTAGTGGCAGTGGGCTCCGACGTGGCAAGCGCTGGAGGCTGCGCCGCATCGTACGAGGTCCTGAATGGCGACACCTGCCCAAGGATCGCCTCTGCATGCCAGCTGGCGCTGGCGCAGCTGCAGGCGCTGAACCCCTCAATGAGCTGCAACAAACTCCTGGCAGGACAGATGCTTTGCGTGGCCCCCACGGCTCCCGGTGGAGCCCCGCCAGCTGTCAGCTGCGGGATGGCATACGACGTGCAGAGGGGCAACAGCATGGACAGCTGTCAGGCCCTGGTGACCAAGTTCAAGCTTGACTGGACCACCTTCTACCAGTAAGAAGCCCCGACCCGAGCCTGAGCGGAGCCTGAGCCCGAACCTGAGCCCGACCCGGAGCCTGAGTGCGCTTGCCCTTCTTTCGCCACCGTCTCTTGCTCTCGCCTACTCCCTCCGCACTGCTGCCGCCACCTCACAGCCCTCGCCGGCTCCGGGAAGCCGGCCTTCTGAGCGCTGCAGGGCACGTGACTAAGTGACTTGGCAGCCATGATAACGATAATGAAGTTCAGACTCTGTCTGAGCAAAGTTCTATCCTGCAGGCCGCTGCATTGGATCAACAGGGCCAGGTCTCTCCGAGGAGGAATGTCAAGAGGCGTAGAGCCGTATACCTTACAATACTGCATGCAAGCGCTCACACATGCGCGCACACGTACACACACACACACACACAACATACACAGGCACACATACATAATATACAGACGTGTCTATGCAAGCGTAGCGAGAGGATTGCTATTGACCCAAAGGCCCAGGTGCTGACAAGTGGAGGCATGCTGATCGCTCCAGCTCTGCCGCTCCGCCCGCTCCTCTCGCTCGCACCTGCTCTTGCTCCCTCTCTTGCTCACTGCACCATTGCTCCTCCGCAGGCTGAACCCGGGCCTGAAGTGTGACGCGCCGCTCTCGCCAAGCCTCTCCATCTGCGTGGCGCCAGCTGGCAGCCCCATCGCGCCCAGAATGGGCGCCGGCTGCACCCAGACCTACAGGGTCCAGCACGGCGACACCTGTCCCAAGCTCTGGGCCGCCGCCAGGCTGACAGCTGCCCAGTTCCGGCTGCTCAACCCGGGCGTGCGTTGCACCGCCCCCTACTTCCAGGTGGGCCAGGGCGTGTGCTTAGCTGGCGCCCAGCTGGACAGCGTGTTTGCCAACGGGGTGCCCTACATTGTGGTCCCGGGCGACACACTTGGCAGCATCGCGCAGGCCTTTGCCGCCCGTTGCGGCACGTACGCCACCCCCGCCAACATCTGCTCCCAGAACCTGCTGCTCTCCTGCTCCGCGCCTCCGCCACCTGGCACCACCCTGCAGGTGCCCTGCCAGTGGCCTGTGGGGCGCGCGTGCGGCTGCACCCCCGCCGTGCGCGTGTGCGGCGCCGACGGCAACTGGTACTCCTCCTACTGCGACGCCGTCTGCAACTATGCATCGCCTGCCAGCACCGGGGGCTGCAGCAGCTGCCAGCTGGCATGCCGCGACAGGTGTGGTGCATATCAGTACCCCGCCCGCGGGGCGCCTGACTACTGCCCCAGCCCCTGCCCCTACCCCCCGTGGCCGCCCATCTCGTGGAACTACTTCGGCGTGAAGAGCCCCTGCGCCTACTACTACCAGGCGTGCAGCAGCTGCTGCGCTGGCGGGTGGGGCTACGGCTCCGGCTACTACTGGAACTGCGTGGCCTACTGCAAGTACGGCAAGTGCTGACAACCCGCGGTGGTGATCTGGCTCCTGATGCGTGTGGGGACGCGTGCGGCCTGCTTACGCTCGGCCATGCAGCTCGAGCTGATAGATCTGGGCCGATCTGGCGGACTTCGCCAATCCGGCCGCTTTGGTGGATGCTCTGATTTTTTGCGGCCGCCTGCGCTCGCTCTTCGCCGGGCCAGCTTGAGCCGGCCCGGACGATTGGGCCAGATTGGCTGATTCAGCCGTTTTTTTTTGTACCAGCCCAGGCAGGCTCGGTCTTCGTTGTGCTAGCGTGAGCCGGGTGGGACCTGGGTCGAGTCGGCTTATGCGGCCAATTGGCTGATTGGGCTGGTCGGGCAATCCGTGCCGGGCTAGCCCACTCCCCCCCTGTTAATCCTTGGGAGGACTTGGCGACCCCCTCCTGCCTTTCGCTCTCCCCCAGAGCCAGCTGACTGAGCTAGAGGCTCAGGCCAGAATGGCGTGCCATTTGGCGCTTAAGCAGAGCTGCCAACAGGAAGTATGTGGCTGCCAGCAGCTTGCCACCTGTCTCCGAGCGTAAGCAACAGCTGGAAGAGCCTGGGAGGGCCACGCGGCCTTTTGTTGCGGGATGCTGCTCTGACAGCATGCTGCCACTTGTGCTGCTCCAGTCGTGCAGTTTGAGCCTCTGTGGGGCGTGGCTATCGCGCCAGGTGGAAGCGGAGAATGAAGGGCTCAAAGCTTGGCGGCCACTTCTCAGGAGATCCATTTTTTTTCTGATTCAATTGTCTCCAGACGCGGGGAGCAGCGTCTCTCCATGCAGATGAATTGCGCATCTGCGGGATAGCCACCTGCTCATGACGTGCTGTCTCGAGCGTGTACACTACGCTGTATGACAGCATATATTCAGTTTATATGTGACATCTACATCTATATTAATGTGTACTCATAAGACATGTATGCATGAAATATCATAGTCGGCTCTCGCTGAGTATGCTGTGAGCTCAGGCGGCAAAACAGTTGCCAGAGACCTCAGCTTGTATCTGCCAATCAGAGAGGACTAGAACAGGTCAGATGTGTTGGCAGTATTTTTTTTCTCCTCGGATTGAGCATCTTGGACGAGTTCTTGCCCCGTCTCAAAATCCAGGAAGCAGGAAGAATGTATAACTTGAAGGCCCTTGATTGCAGAGGAAAGGAAATGTATCACAAAAAGTGGACAGGAGGAGTTCCGATGCATCTGCCTTTCAGACAGACTTGCAGTCAACACGGATCAATGAGTGGCTATGACTGCAAACTTGAACTCCAATGCAGTACGACTCGTAAGCAATTGTGGCCTCTGCTGTGGCTTGATTGATGAGGACCCTATGACTGCGCACTAAGCTCTGATACGAGACACAGATAGGCAGGATGAGAATTTACTCTTGTGTTTCTTGTTTTTGCACAGTCAACGACTAGCTGGGGGTGAACTTTCCAAAACTAATCTACTTATCATTATTATATTTGGATGATTATGGCACGAGGGCGCATCATAGATTTGAGCAGATTGAGTAAACTCGCTGCCACTTTTGAGGAGGACCCTCAGCGTGTGTTGCCATTTAATGCCCGATCTTGGAACAGTCGTTGGACATTGATCCCGGAAAGAGACGCTCGAAGAACATAGAAGCGCAAAGACCCGTGGAGTACAATCTCCCATCTAAAGATATGCAAATATAATGCTTAAGGTGACGTACAATTGACATGTCAAGTTTTACAACGAGCTTTCTTTTGCGAAGGATGCGAAGAATTCCAGTGTATGTGCCCCAGTTTCGAGCACGAATAGTCCTTGAAAGTATCCTAACATCTGCGCAAAGCCTGAAAGAAGGAGCGTCCGGCTCAGCCTGCATGGCTCAAAGGCGTAGGCAACTTTTTCATTCGATTTCAGTAGCAAATCCGTGGAAGTGGGGAAATGGAAACGTCGTCAAGCATAAACATGAATGATCGTATCAGCGAGTCTCCTAGCGCAACCTAGTTAGCTGTCTTTGCGGGAGAAGAAGCACTTACATGTTGCGATACTACAAGACGCTGTTCATATGTGTTGGTAATGAATCAGCATTAAGGAGCTATGCGTGGCAGTATGCATGCACAAGCTCATAATAGGCCACTGTGAGTTATGCCAGCTTCAATTAGACACGACGCTATGGACTTCACAACCAGACTCGTTTATTAATTTAGAATCACGACTGGCCTGCTAGTATTGCCTGAGCGAGTTAAAATAAGGTGGAGAACGACACTGGGTGGAGTCAGATTACAGAACAGGCATATGGACTAACAGCTCACAAAAGAATGAGGAAGATGGAATATGTTGTGTGTTTTGAAGGCAAAGAGCAAGGTCATCAATGGTTCCATACTTGCGATAGGAGGAGCACCGGCGAGGCGAACGAATCATGCAATCTATGGAAGTATTCAGTGAGAGTGCATCTCGTCTGTAAGGATGTCTAGAACTACTCCTGGAGGGAGTGAAGGCAGCAGTAGGCCCGGCAGCTTGCAGAGAATCACTCTTAACAAGTGGCCCACGCCTCTCGCTCTGCAGCAGTACTGTTTCGGAGCACTCTCACCCAAGAGGGACTTACTTGCTCTAGCCACAAGAGAGGGAGCTGTTCACATTGTGAATCTCCTCCAAGCAGGTTC
Organism: Mesotaenium endlicherianum; assembly: GCA_009602735.1. Lineage (NCBI taxonomy): Eukaryota > Viridiplantae > Streptophyta > Zygnematophyceae > Zygnematales > Mesotaeniaceae > Mesotaenium > Mesotaenium endlicherianum. The sequence continues at coordinate 168,065 of WELA01006130.1, forward strand.
TGTTCACACCATTCTCCCTGCCAGTCCTAGTGCCCAGCAGGATGACGGCACATCTCTGCCAGATGACAGCACACCACAGGGAGCTGCACCCTCACTGGTCTGGGCCTGCCACGGGGACGGATACGGGGCCTTGGGTCCATCCTCTCCATTTGAGCAGCTCCTGGTCGCAGCAGTGGAGCCGAGGCTGGATCCACTTTTGGAGCCGGGGACCACCATCGCAGTTGTTGGGTTCTCGGGCCGAGATGCTGACGTGGACAGCAGTCCCGCCATCGAAGAAGTTGATGCACAGCTGGAGGATGCAGCACCTGCCATCTGTCTTGATAACGCAGGAGCGTCTCCTCCTCCTCCTCCTCCTGCTGCTGCTGCTGCTTCTGCTTCGGCTCGGGCTCCAGTCTCTGCTCCCTCTCCTTCTTCCAGTCCGCGAGCGAGGGCCCCCTCCTCCTCCCCCTCCGCCTCCCCGTCGTCGTCGTCCTCCTTCGTTCAGATGATGCTGCAGTTCAGAGGGCCCCATAAGTTGAGCACAGACGCTGGCCAGGTGCTGTATCGATTTGGCCCCCACTCTGCTGCTCTTGGGCAGCTGCAGCAGCAGCAGCTGCATGGGGCAGCAGGAGCAGAAGCAGGAGCAGGAGCAGCAGGAGTGCCGCAGCAGCAGCAGCAGCAGCGGGGTGAGCCGGGAGGAGTGCTGAGCCTGCACAGCAGCCCCGGCCACGACATGCTGGCCTTGCTTCTGCGCCCAGGGGGAGGGGGGCCAGCTTCCGCGGGGCACACGAGCCGAGGCTGCGGGGGTTTAAGGCAGCAGGGAGTGCCTGAGGGCAGCTGCTATGCCAACGTGGTACAGGTGCACCCCTGGGGCCTGGTGTGGTGCTCCTCCATACGCCTCTCTGCTTGGGGGGGCGCTGCTGCTGTTGCTGGCGGTGATGTGGCGGCGTGGACGGACCTCCAAGTGGCACATGGGTGCCTCTTTGCGCTCCATACGGCCGGCTTTGTGCACTTGTGGCGCGCAAAGACTGGCCAGCGGTGGAGATGCATGGATCTCCGGATTGCCGCCCCGAGGGCCAGCCCTCAGCCGCCAGGTGGCATGCTGCCGGGGCAGCAGCAGCAGCAGAAGCAGCAACAACAGCAGCAGGAGAATGAGGAGCAGCAGGAGAAAGAGGAGGATCACCCGCAGCAGCAAGGGCGTGCATGGGGGGGCGGGCGGTACTCGGCCCTCTGCGTTAGCGCTGCAGGCGACGTGGTGACAGCTGTCACCGCGGCAGGCTGCATCAGCGTGGCACGCATGGAGCCTCTGCCAGGTGGCAGGCCTTTTGGGCGCCAGGCGGAAAAGGCGGGAGGGGCAAAGGATACTGAGAGGGAGGAGGAGGTGGTGGGAACGAGTGCCTACTCCTCCCGAGGGAGCGGGAATAAGATGGGCCAGGGGGATGGGGAGGGGGAGGGGGATAGGGAGCGGAGCAGTCAGGAGCAAAGCTTTAGCGCACAGTTGACAGCTGCTCGCAGCTACCGGAAGCGGACGGTGCTGAGGAGAGTGGTGGTTCCCCCCGAGCCGTGCGGAGCCGCGCTATTGGTCGCGCACCACTCGCCGCCCGGCACCGTTTGGGGCGCGAAGCGAGGCTCCCTCATGACGGTGCACGCGGCAAAACCTGGGGGGCAGGGAAGCACGCGGCTGGTGCTGAGCTGGCACGACCTGGCAATTGAGCGTGACACGGACTACGTCCAGGAGGGCCGGGCGGCGCAGACAGGTGGCATGCCCATACTGGCTGGCGGCCGCGTGCACGTGCTGCTTCCCGCCTCGCTGGACGCCTACATGTACATACCCCACAACCCGTCTGGCGCTGACAGCTGGAATGCAACCACGCCGTCCAATTCAGAATCCTCGATCAGAGGCCTCCAGCTGGACGCGCTGAGCCTGGCGGGAAGCGAGGTGGGTTCTGACGCGTGGGCGGCGCAGATGGCCCTGTCCCCTCGGGCCAGGGAGCAGGAGGACCAGAGGCTGTGCCAGGTGGCGCTGCTGGAGCATGCACAAGTCAGCGACGGCCCGGCCCAGGCGATGCAGCTCTGCAGCCTCAACGGTACTCCCTCCCTCTCTCCTCCTCCTCCTCGTCCCTCGCTCTCTCATTCTCACCATGCCACATCTCAGCCATGCCTGTGTGTGCAATACAGTGAGACAAAATCTTCTGGGCGAGGCCCGCGTGAGCTTCTGCCCCCAGCACCGGGGTTCAGTTCTTTATCTCTTCAGTTGTGATTTCCAGCTTTCCGTAAGGCCCCACCTAGCCCAAGCCAGATGCTGCTGCTGCTGCTGCTGCTGGGGTTGGTGATAATGAGGACAATAAAAACAACCTGATGACAATAGTGAGAGCGACACCGGGGGGGTGGGGGCAGGGTGGAGCAGGAGGGCGCTGCTGCTGCGGGCGCTGCAGTCGGCGCTGGCGCTCTCGCACAGCGCTGCCCATGTGCAGAGGTGCGCCCGCCTGCTGCTCTCTCTCTCCAACCCTTTATATCTACATAATTCTGAGACGCCCGATGACGCTCTTACGCTGCCCACACATAAGTCATCTCATGTGGTTATGTCGTACCATACACGTGTGGAGTTCGTCAGTCTCCTCATTCTCCTCTTCCTCTCGGCTGGCAAGCATGCTCTGCTTGAGAGGCATGCCTGAACCCCAAACCCTAAACTAGACCTAATTCACATATTCAGAATTCCACTACCTCAGCCCTGAGCCTTGACCGCAAGGTGGATGCCACGCTCATCGCAGGCTCTTCACGATTTTGGCACAAGCCCATCCATGATGCCTGTTGCTCGCATCTCCGATACCGTGTGTGTTTTGATTTCACTTTCTCAGCTCAAGTCATGACCCCTAAATGTCAAAGTCCAGATGTCAGCTTCTCAAGGAAAGAGAGGTTCTGCGCCGTACAACCCCTCCAGGGTCGGGGGGTCTAGGGGAAGAGATTTGGAGGGGCTTGAGAGTCGAGATTCGAGGTTCTCCATCCAGGCATGCTTTTATATTTGGTGTATGTGGCCAGGTGTGGGGAGGCTCACGCTGCAGGGATTCGCATTGTGTGGGTGCGGGAGTGCGCGGTGTGTGGGGGCGGGTGGGCGGGTGAGCAGATCGCTGGAGGCAGTGGCAGAGGAGGGGGTGCGGGCGGCGCAGCAGGTGCTGGGGGCGGTGGTGCACGCGGCGATGCCACATGTCGTGCTCCGGCTGCGCTCCGACGCCAATTACGCCTTTGCCTCCCAGTGCGTGTCCACACCCCCCCCCCACCCCCCTCCTCTCCCTCGCCCCCCTCCCCCTTGTCAGTGCACTTTTCCGACTGAAGCAGTCCCGCTGGTCACGCCAGTGTTTCTAGGGAGGCTTAGAGCTGTGCCGCAGAAGAAGATCTTCATGTCTTGACGGATCACAGGCAGGCGTTTCGATTTGACGCCCTCCTCCAGATTCTCAAAAGCTACAGCACAAGCAGAGTGAAAGCGTCGAGCATCCTGCCACTGCCACTGCCGCTGCCACTGCTGTCTGAGGTGCGCGCGTGGAGGGCGGGTGGGTCCCTGAGCGTGAACAAGGCGTCGTTGCCACGGTGGGTGGGAAGCGCCAGCCTTTCCTCCGGGGCTCTTCTCAGGACATGGGGGGACATTGAGGACGCAAGGCCAATGCTGTTGTTGCCGCTCCCCGCCTTGACATGCTCAAGCTCTCACTCTGGCGGCATGCGACATGTGGCACGCATGCAACACGTGCACGCACGCACACAGAGACATACCCACACACCCACACACCTGTGCACGTGCAGGCTGCTGAAGTTGGCAGGGCAGTGCGCCACGCAAGCGTTGCGCCGCCACATCATGGCCCTGTCAGAGGACGGGGGCGACCGGAGGCACCGGGGTGGCAGAAGGACACCTGTCAGCAGCAACAGGGCCAAGAAGCGTCATGTGACGGGTCCGCCCGCAGGCGTGGCCGACATCGCGCACTACCTGGAGACAGTGAGAGTGCTGCAGGCCAAGCTGGCGGTCCCCCCCCCGCCACCTGTCGCAGCGCACCATCACTCCTCGTCTGCCGCCACCTCCTCTGCCGCTGCCGAGGTAGGGCCCGCCCACCCGCATCAGACCTAGAAGGTCACCTTTGTCCTGCCAGCTGTCCCCGTCTCTCCAACTTGCTGCTTCTGATGGGTGCTTGGCTGGGGCACTCTCAGCAGGACAAGCTTCGCTGGGCGTGACATGTGGCACTGCCGCTCACCTTCCACGTGCCCGTTTTTGGCACGCAAACACAGCTGGTTCTGCAGTAGGCATGTGCGCGTGCTTTTTGGGGAGCGTCAACTGACGGCTCCTTGCCCGCGCGTGGCATGCAGAAGGACGACAGTGGCAGTGGCCAAGTGGCAGCAGCAGGGAGCCTCGTGGCCGTGCCTCGCGCGCTGCACTTAGAGCCGTCACTTTCGGGCCTGGGCCTGCCAGGTGTCTTTGCACAGGGCGCTGACGGGCTCCCAAGCCTGACAGCTGGTGCTCAGCTGGCATGGGGCACGTTGCCAGCAAGCCAGCGAGCAGCCACTGGAGAAGGAAGGCGCCGTATGGCAGACTCTCGTGACTCAAGGGACGTGGCAGCGCCCCATGGCTCGAGGCAGGTAACGCTGGCCGGCAGGCGGGAGCGGCGCCAGGAGAGCGCGGGGGAAATGCTCGCCAGGTGGCAGCGCGACAAGTTGCCGCCCGCAGCCGTGGTGAAGGACGCGCTGCGGGCCGCCCGCGTGGCGCTCGCCGTTGTGCACCTGCAGCGGACCCTGGGCTTGGCGGGCGGCAAGGGCGGCCGCGGGGGGGACGCGTTCACACTGCTGCGCGTCATTGGCCGCGGCGTCGCCTACGACCTCCTCTGCAAGGTATGCCGTCCAAGCCTCAAACCCCCAAGCCCCTAGGCTGTTAACACCCTAGACCGGGTCCCTGAGCGCTCGCGCGCTCTCCCTCTTCCTCTCCCACCAAAGGCACATGAGACGGACGGCGCGCGCGCGCGCGCGCTCTGCCAAGGTTCTCATGGACGTGAGTAACTCCCGCTCCGCCGCGTTCGACGACTCACTGCCCCTTGGCATTGCGAACGTCATAGTGCTCGTTGGCGTTAGCGGGACCTGTCCTGTCCTCCCGAAACCATCGGCTCGCTTGAGGTACTCAAAGGGGGCCAGGGGGGGAGGGGGGGGAAAGAGACGGGGAGTTGTTGGATCATATTGCGCTGATGCGTGTAGTACTGCTGATGTGTCATCCGTCTGGCCTCTGCCACAGTCCGCGTGGCACAGTTCTTGAGAATGATGCTCGACCTTCAGGCCTCAACCCCACACCCTAGATGGCAACAGCCGACGGCTGGCAGCTGCCTGCATGTGCTCATCCGCCTTCCCCTACCGCCAGCGCTGAAGCTCTGTCAATGGCCCTGCCCGCCCATGCGCATGTCCCTCGACCGACAACCGCACCCTAAACTGGTCATCATTCACCCTCCACTACATCCTACGCCCTACACCCTACACCCTACACCCCAAACCCTACACCCTACACCCTACACCCTGCCAAACTATGCCTTAGGGCTGCCGTGGCTGAAGAAAGGGGGGAGGGGGTGTATGCGGGGGGGACAGGGGAGGAGGGCGGCGGCCGTGCAGGCGCTGGAGCAGCTGGGCGAGGACGTGGGGGCCACGCTCCGCGAGATCGCGCTGGGGGCGCTGCGCCGCGACCTCCGGGCGGCGGCTGCGCACCAGCTGCACGTGCGGCGCCAGCTGGCGCCCGCCGACGCCGGCCTGCTGCACACCGCTTCACTGCTTGAGGTCAGCATGTGTCCCCCCTCCCCCCCCCGCCCCCCCCTCTCTCTCACTCTCTCTCTCTATGCGTGTGAGAGGGCCACGGGGGGTGGGGAGGGAGGGATGGGGGGGAATTGTTCGTGCACGTGCACATGGGGTGTTAAGAGTTGGTTCAACGATTCTACCCGGAGCTGCTTTTCCTCCTATGCTGCCAATTGAGGGGGAGAGAAGTATATTTCCTGGACCACATTCGTTTTCTGGCCCTGGAGTCCTCAGAAGAAGCTCCCGCCTCTGCTCTCTGTCAGAACAGGCTAGCCATGGCGCCTTGCACACAGAAGGGCATCTCTCTGCCCTTCTGCGTGTGTGTGCATGTCCGCGTATGTGCGTGTGCGTGTGTGTGTGTGTGCGTGTGTGCACGCGCGCGTGAGAGTGTGTGTTGTGAGTGTGTGGGTGTGTGTGGAGAGAGAAAGAGAGCGAGTGTGTGCGCGTGTCAGTGCGTGCATGTGTGTGCGTATGTTTGTGTGTGTGTGTGTGTGTGTGTGTGTGTGAGCCTGTGCACGCGCGCATGCGTGTGTAGGTGTGTGGGATTGTGACGTCCCAAAGGTTGAGCCCTCCCCTCCCGCACTGCTCTTTTGTTCTGGGCTCCCTACGCCTATTGTCACCTCCAATTGGCTACCTCACAGTGCGTGTGGACAACCAAATAGCCAGCCGACTGACTGCCTGACTACCTGTTGGGCCACCTTGTCTATCAACCGACAGACTGGCTGACTGGTTGCCAGACAGGTTGACTGACTTGGTGACCGAAGGGGTGGCCGGTAGATAAACTGACGAATGAGCTGACTGTCGGACGGGAGTTCGCGGGGGTGCGGCGGGGTGGCAGCACATATATCCCAGCAGCAGCTTCTGGGCAACATATATGCGCCTCCGAGGAGGAGGAGGAGGACGAGCGCATGCGGAACTGCCAGGTGGCGCTTCCTGGGAGCTTCGGCTGGGCCCCGGCGGGCCCGCCTGTGGCGAGGTGGACGGAATCGTGGGAGCCTCCTGGGGAGGCCCCCAGAGGGCCCCACAGGCTGAGGTGGAGGCAGATGCAGCGGGGGGAGAGGGAGCTGGCGGTGGAGAGGGGGTGGGAGCGGGGGAAGACGAGGCAGGCGGGCCGTACATGTGTGTATCGGCAGCGTGGTTGCGCCGCTGGGACTCGTCCACTCTGCTCAGGGTGTGTGTCTTCTCCCTCTCTCTCCCTCTTCATTTCCCCCGTCCCCTCCCGCTCCAACATGCTTGTCGAACACCTCAACGCCTTGACTCAGTTGAGAGTATAGAGAGTAGCGGGTAGCCTGTGGGTTAGGCTGGGATAGTGGGAAGACACGCGCTTGGTGAGGGGACAGCTGCAGCACAGGCAGGGGCGGAGTTTGGCTGCCTTACGCGAGAGAGGAAGCGTTCTTCTGTCTGTGCCGCAGGTGTGCCTGGAGCAGGGCCAGGAGCCTGGTGAGGGTGCCACCTGGAGCGCCCACATGGAGTATTGCTCAGCCCACCAGCTGTGGCGGCCAATGGCGCACTTTTTGGCCCACCTGCCGTCCGCTGCGGCCCAGGCAGCCGTGCTGCGTGTCGACATGGGCCCTCCTGCTGACGAGGCGCTGCCAGCCTTGCAGTCCCCGCCACCAAGAGCCGCGCACGGTGACCTGGACGAGGTCTGGGCCACCTCACCGACCAGTCTGGGGGGGGCAGGGCAAGGACAGGTGGAACTGCCAGGGGCTGCTGTGCTGGCAGCTCCCTGGGCCAGCCTGTGTGGTCCCATGCTGCGGGAGCGGGCACAGGTGGTGCTCGCCGGGCGTCTCATCTTTCTAAGCGCCACCTGGCGCAGCGCCAAGGAGCTCCTTGCCCTCCTCGCACAGGCTGGCGTCCTGTTTGGAGGACCTGATAGTGCGCCAAGAGGCAAGCAGGCGCACAGCTTCAGGGAGGCACTGCATGGGCTGGTGGTCCAGCACTGCAGCGACAGCTGTCTCCCCAACCTGCTCCAGGTGTACCTGGACCTGCATGGGCTGGCCACCACGTCGGCCGAGGCTGCTCTGCTGCAAGCGTATGCGGTGGGTGCCCCCCTTTCCTCCCCCCCCCGCTCTCACTTTCTTCCCTCTCTCCCTTCCCCTCTCGGCCCCAGTTGGCTGCTCTTGAGTTGATGCCCCTCCGCTGCTCTCTGTGCGCATGCGGAGAGGCGGGGGGGGGGGGGGGGNGGGGGGGGGGGGGGGGGGGGGGGGGGGGGGGGGGGGCGCAAGCAGGGAGGTATGCAGCGCGGGCGTCGCACACCCACCCCTCTTGGAGTGGGCATTCTGCTGCCTAGAAGGCCGTCACTTACATGTGGCGGAGCTGGGGGTGCAGGGAGACAGCGAGTGGGTGCACTGGCTGCTCATGACTCGCCTCCCCTCAGGAGGCCATTACCTGGCCTCTCTGGCAAATGCCACCTGGCTGCTGCAAGGGGAGGGGAGTCTCGTTCGACTCGAAGGAGGAAGAGGAGGAGCAGGAGGGGGCAGGCACCCCACTCCCTCCCGTTCGCCCTCTCAGCCCCTCTCACTTCAGGATGTCTTGACGCCGCCGCCAGGTGGCGCACAACTGCAGCAGCCGGAGCTGGTGGCGCTGGTCACGCTCGTGCACGCACCCCAGCCCCTGCAGCGGTGCCTGGTGCAGCGTCACGTAGCAGAAGGAGAGATGCACAGGTGGCAGTGCTATGTGGAGGACCTGCAGGAGGCGCTGAGGTGGCGCTATCCCTCCCTGTGGGCCACACTGCGCCGCGCTGCCGGGCTCCACCTGAGAAGCCCCCCCCTCCCTTTCTATCCCAGCACAGGTTTGTCGCGACTTAAACCCCCCCCCCCTCCCCCCCTTTTCCCCCCTTCCTTCTCTCCCAGCTATTAATTTATTTCCTCGTCCCCAGACGCCTCCCCTGCTCCTCTCCACGCCCCGCGCTCCNGTCTGTGGATGTAGTCCGTATCCATCGCTGATGCAGACCTCTGATGCTTAATATTTACTAGAAAGTCGTCAAAGTCTGCCTGGGCAGCCTCGAATGAGATGCAGCTTCTCTCCCTGCTGAGCTGCGGCGTTCTCGCGCCTCTTGGCACAACGTGTGCGTGACATATGCGCATGCACGCGCGCACGCTTGCATGGGTGCACGCGCATCGCGCCACTTCTGTCCGCTTCCAAATTCGCCAGATTGTTCCTCTTGGCCCCTCCAGGCCCCAGGGAAAAGGTGTGGGTCTTCGGGCTGAATGCGCCAGGGCCGTGGGATTGCGGTTGCTGCCGAACGAGTCAGAGCCTGTGTGTGGCCCTGTCATCTGAAGTTGGCTCCCTGTGGGGCCACCACGGCTCCTCTTAAGGAGCCAGTCAATCGGCCCCCTTTCAAAACCCTCCCTTCTTCCCCGGCCCTTTCACTCCTTTTGCTAACCTGGCGCAGCAACTAATGTGGAGGCCTTGACACTTCAAAAAGTTCTGCTTTCTCTATCTTCTACTCCTACCTGGCAGGGGCTGCTGTGGAGGAGAGCTTGGACAGCTTGCCAGCGGGCAACAGCGGAGAGACAAAGCTGGAGCAGTACCAGAGGTGGCGGGCGGCGTTGTTCACCACTGCCAGCGGAGACGCGTCCCTGCTAACGCTGGCGGCACACCTGCCACCTGGTGCGCTGCGCTCCCTCGTGGGCCTTGCCACTCAGGTGCGCGTGTGCTGTACCCTGTCCAGCTGGCCCTGCCTTCCTGCCTGCCACCTTGGCATCACCTGGAGCCTGCCTATTGCCAGCTGGCAGCACCTTGGTTCAGCTGCCAAGGTGGCACATGCCATGTGGCGTTCTTCAGGTCTCCATGGGGAGTTGGTGACTAACGGTTGCTAAGATGCTGAGGCAATGGGTGCTGCAGCGTTTGTGTGTGTGTTTTTGTGTGTGTATGAAGCACCACAGTCAATACAAACAAGTTAGAGAAGGGAGGGAAGAGGACGTGGCTTTGCATGGTGGGGCTCAGGGGCTGCTGCTGCTGCTGCTGGTAATGTTGTCGTTATTGTAGTTGTTGTCATTGCCGTGGCTGGTGGTGGAGGCCGCAGGGCACGCAGACCCAGGCAAGCTCCAGGTGGCAGCAGCTGAGTGCGACAGGTGGACGGACAAGCAAAAGCTCAGAGAAGCTGAGGAGAACGTCGCAAGCGCGGGCCGCGGCGGTGGAGGAGGAGGAGACTGCTGTGGCGGCGTGGGAGGCCGCCATCTGGCAGACCATCGCCCACGAGCTTCACGCCCATCCCCCCCAGGTGCTCCCTCGCTGCTGCTCGCAATGATAATCTGGCGCTTGCGCTCGCTCGCTCGCATTTGCGCTGGGATGCGTTCAAACCCTATCCCTGAAGTTTTGCACCCAACTGCAGACCCTAAAATGTTGAATGACTTCTCACATTCTTTCTGAACCCCACAACAAAGGCCGTCAAGCGGGAGTGGGTGCCACTTGGCGACCATTGGCGCATCTGCAGCTCTCTATTCGAGGGAAGCTTCCGGCAGTTTTAGTTGAGTCTCTCTCATGGTTATGATGCCTCTGTATGATTCTGGTGAAAACCGCTCCAGCCACAAGGAGAGTCCCATCTGCCGCCACTTCCCTTTTTTCTTTCGTCCCCCCTCCCCCCCCTCCTGTTGCAGCCAGCTGGTGCGAGCGTGGGGCTCTATTCGCAGCCAGCTGCCAGCCAGCTGCAAAGTGACAGGAGTAGCCGGCCTCGTATTTGCGCACCTGTCCCCAGCCAGTTCAGGGCCGGGTGGAGCTCAAGCGCGGGCGACGTGTGGCACGTCGTGCGTGCTGGCAGGAGGCAGCAGCGGCAGAGGTGGAGCACTACCTGGCGCGCGCGCGCCCCCTGGCTGCCTTCCGGGCGTTCCTGCGCCACCGCCCCTTACGCCCGCAGGAGCAGCGGCATGGGGAGGAGGGGCCTCTCTGGGGGGGGGAACGCCACGCCCTGCATGCTCAGGTGGGTGGGCGTGCATCACACTCCCCTCTTGTAGAGTCACACTCCCCCCCCCCCCTCCCTCTTTTGCATAGAGTCTGGTTGGCTTATATTTCTAGCGCACACGCGCGGGCCCTGGCGTGCACGCGCAGGTGTCAGAGGCTGTCTCCCTGGTGTGCCTGTCGTGCATGCATACGCACGCAGAAGAGAGGGGGGGGGGGGGGG
>WELA01006130.1:190331-197831 GCA_009602735.1 Mesotaenium endlicherianum
GAGGGAAGGAGAGAGGGAGGGAGGGAGGAAGGGAGGGAGGAAGGGAGGGAGGGAGGGAGGGGGAGGGGGAGAGGAGGAGAGGGGGAGAGAGAGTCAATCATCTGGGAGCTTCACCACAGAGGCTGGAGGCAACGCCACGCGAAATCCTTCTTCCAAGCGCGACGCTTGAGATTGTGTGACCCTGGGAGAAGGGGATGAGGGAAACGTGGAATATGAGAGGGTGGGGGCTCAGCTTTGGTTTGCTTATGCCACTTGGCATGTACCTGAACACCCGCACGCGGCGTGTCGTCAGGCGGCCACCTGCTGAATTTTTGGGGCAGGCGCCCGTTCCTTGAGGTCGTCCGCGTGCGAGGTTGTAGACTGGGGCTTTTGTCTCCTTGTACGCTGACAGCTGTCTCGCTGTCTGCTGCGCTGAGTGGTTAATATGAGGCATTATTCTGACACTTCTGGGTGGGCTGCTGCGCCGAGTGGCTGGGAAGAGGCACCGTTAGTGACTGCTGTCAAGGAAGGCTGATGTGCTCCATGACGTGCTTCAGACGAGGCATGCTCGGCGACAGCCCTCTCTGGCCGCTGCCCCGGGCTGCTGGGCTGACACATTGCCCTGGCAGACCAGCACGCTGGCAGCTGTCTCACGCTGGAGTGGGTGGGGTGGATTGGACGGGGCGGCGACAGGTGCGCATGCCAGACTCGCTGTGGCTGCGGCTGTCCAACACAGCGGCGCGGCGCCTGATGATGGAGCAGCAGCGCTTCGAGGACGCGCTGGTGGTGGCGCAGGCCTACGGCCTCAGCCAGCAGAGCGACTGGACGCCCGTGCTGTGGGTGCAGATGCTGCACCCGCGCCGCCTGCGCGAGTACCTGGATGATTTCACGGTGGTGCTGCCGCTGCCAGGTGTCGTGCTCATGGAGCTTGCCGGGTACTACCGCGCCGAGGTGGGCGCGCGGGGCGAGAACTCGCGCTACCTGGCGGCTGCCTTCCGGCAGCTGCTGCGGCGCACGCAGGAGCTCGCGCTGCGGCTGCAGGCAGCCACGGTGGCGGGGGACTTCCCCGACATTCTAGACGACTGCCTTCGGCGGCTGGACCGCGTGCCGAGCGTCGCTGGCCCTCTTCTGCTGCGGAAGGGCCATGGGGGCACGTACATGCCTCTCCTGTGAAGGGGAGGCGAGGCCGCTTGGCCCTTCTTCCCGTTTGCGAGTCCACTCGTGTGTGCCAGCATGGCGGTTGCTCTTCTCAGACGAGTAGGATCATGTCGGTTACTGTGTTATGCTGACATTGAGTTCCACCTCAGAAACATCGGCTATTGCCGTATGTGTACGGTAGTTGCCCTCTTCTTGCTCATGCATCAGAAAGAATCTAGAATAGTCTATTTGGAGTTGGAAAACTTGGTGACCTGTGCCCTTATCTAGTGGGCACGATTATGTACTTCTAAGGGCAGATAGAGAAAAAAGGCACCGACAGATGGATGTACGATGGAACAGCCATTACTGCTGTAGGTCCTCTGAAAGTGACGTTTCCACCGTCTTCCACAACCCTCTTGTAAAAAATGTGTGCAAGACTTTTTCGCCTTTGGAAGCCAACACAATCTGTTAGGCCAAACAGCTAATAAATGTGAAGAGCACCACGTCGCGTACAGTAATTAGAAGTTGAGACGCTTTTGCAACTTCAGTCCTGAAGCTTGTAGTCCCAATACTTGCCTCTGTCATGGTGATGTTGAAGCTGTTCCCTCCTTGTGTGGTTGAATCTCTACTGTGAGTACTACTGTGGAACACTTACAGATTATGACAGGACGCAAATTTGGCCCTCGCAGATTGACTTCCACGCGTGTGGATGAGAGATGTGGACAACAAGTTCAATTCCCGACAAAGACAAACGAATGATGACTGATGTGAAAAGTAGAAGGAAGCATGGCGAGATTAACTATGTGCACTATCAAGCTTTCAGGTATTCTTTCACTAACTATGTCGCATTAAAATAGATGTTCACTTAAATCACCTTCTTTGTTAATCCAAGGCTGGGACACTTTGCCTTCGAGCATGTCCTTTTGCATCCCGAGTGGAGTGCATGGGCCTGAACCCCCTAAAGCACTGAGCAGCTCAGAGTCCACATGTCATGTTTGTGGACGTGCAAGAGAACATGCACGTGATTAATCATGGCAGGTTATGTCAACAATTACGCTGGAGCTGCATGGGACAACCATCCTAATTAGATCCATTGGATACTAGGATACCCACTCTCTCAGGGATGCACAGAATGCCTCTGCAGGGGTCATGTCCGTCCACTGGATGGCCGGACTGCATGATCTCTAGTGGTCCTAGTTGTGTCCAAAATTGCATGTAGTCCAGAAGGGACTTCAATGCCACTACCACTGAAAACCCTCTTTCACATGTATATCTCCTTTGTGTGTATTGTATACTCTTTCAAAACATCGGTTCCACCACAGAAGGACAGACAAAAGGAGCACCAGTTGGCCAAGAGGCGAATGGAGGCTTGGAAAGAGTACGGGTTATGTAGGACTACTTTTTTGTAGAGAATGTTGGACTATCATGTAAATAGCTCGATGATATTGCGTAGTGAATGTGCCGCAACAGATGCCTCCAGACTCTCGAGACTAGGTGTTTCTAAAACAATAATGAATCATAATAGAATAATGAATAGCAACCATGGCGATGGCGCATGACTACATCTAAAACTACCCTACCGCCAGTCAAAAGCACAAAAATGTGTATACGTAAAAGTATCTAAAAGCACTCTCTACTATACAGCCTAAGACCTTGAGCACTCCAGTAACGAAACAAGCAGCATGCTCATTTGTGGAGGCTACTGCCATGTGTATGCTTATTTAGCGGCCAGGTGGCTCAATCTGCCAGCACTGGCAAATAAATCTGAATGTCGTTAACACTAATGAGCTATCAAGTAGTTAGGGAAGCGTGGGCGAGCCCACGCCAGAACCAACTCGTTGTATATCTGCACTGTACTATTTACCCAGATGGGGCGCACTGACTCCCCCTTGCTCCTCAGGGGGCATGCCTCCACTGCCTAGGGGCAGACGCATACGTACATGCACCTTGGGTAGCACAGGCATCCTCTCTTGCAGAAGCTCGCAGGTCTGCAAGGAAACAATGCGGGGAGGTGTTAGCCGACCACATGGGCGTTACACAGCAGAGATAAGTACCGTGGCTCTATTGGCAAAAAGAAGAAAGAATCCGCGGTGGCCGCACCCGTCTCCTACTGACTGCAATGACCAACGCACGCACAACTACGCGATTGTCTAGACAAGAAACAATCAAAAAGCAGTGGACAAGCTCCTGCACTCCTGCGGAAGGTGAAGGGGTGGGGAGGGCAAGCATACCTGGGGTTGGGGTAGCAGTACCCGCCAGGGCAGGCCGCCGCTTGAGCCTGAAGGTACGAAGTCTCCTCGGCGGTCTGCGAGAGTCGCCTGCCACCTGTCGTCGTCAGGTTGGTCTCAATCAGGTCCGTCTGGAACAGGTAGAAGGAGTATATCCCGAGCCAGGGCGCCAGAGGCTGGATCATCACTGTGGCCGAGGTCTGCGTGATGAAGTTCCCCGAGCCTAGCGGAATGGGCACCACCAGCTGCGAGTTAATGGAGACGCCCTGCAGCAGCAGCCAGGCCAGAGGAGTCGAAGTTAGGGTCGATCGGGGGCATCAACGCGTTTGAGCGTTTGGGAAACGTTTTGCCTCCTTTATCCATCAATCGATCAATGGAAGGAGTGCTTCACTTCTTGCGTTCTTCAACTGCCAGGATGCAAGCCGTGCAATCCGTGACGATGATGTGAGCATAGCTCTCGGATGAGTGTTGAGCCAAGAAGCTTGTCTGCAAAGAAACTGCTTCTTGTGCTCCAACCACGGAGGGCAGTGGCTTACCAGGTATGAGCTGGAAGACAAGGAGGGCGCATTCAAGGCCAGGTTTGCGACGTAAGCAGTCAACATATCCAGGGACCGGGTGAAGTTTGGCAACACTCCGTTCTCAGGTACCTGAAGGGGCACTCAAGCACACGACTGGGATCAGATGGGCGGCTGCATGATGCACGCACCACGCCGGCAAGCAGGCCGTGGATCGCCCACGAGCGAAGAGAAGGAAAGCAGTGCGACGGCCAACAACTAAGAGTGCCTCCTCGCATTTTCCAGACTGAGCTTGGGAGATTGTCCCAGGAGGCGGCACAATCGACAGCTGCAGAGACTCTCCCAATGCAGATGCAGCGCGCTCACAGGCACGCAGGCTCACAGGCCGTGTATCTCCATACAGGTACCCTCTGAATGTGTGACTACGCTAGCATTGCGAGGAGTCCAAAGGCTCTCCTCACCTGGTATGTCTTGGACATGTCAGCGTCAACGGTGGTGGCCGCGGACGCCAAAGCTGTGTCCTTAATGCCTGCAACTTTAATCTTCTTGTTGGACTTATTGTTGACCACAAACTTCACCCCGGATAAGGCGGTAGTTGACAGCGAGCTCCAAGTGGACACCTTGAAAGCAGAATGCTTGAAGAGGCCGGGCGGAGCTGCACCCACCAAGGAAAAAATATAAACTAAATAGATGAGAGACTGGCATGCATACGTGTTTTCAATGGAGACACCCACAGGGAATGACAGAGAGAAAAGTATTGCACAACTATAGAGTGTGAGCGCTCAGAAAGGCCACGCAAGGAAAGACACAATAAGCTCAAGGCATTCTTGTTGTGAAGGTTGGTTTGACGGTAGCATTCCGAGCTAACGAGAGAGCGCGTGCAGACTTACCACTGATCTTTGTGAACGTTTCAGATGCACTGCTGTACGACTGGTAGTCCATGCTGTTGGCGCACAGCGTTCTCCCATCTGCATTGCAAGTCAATAATGCCGGCGTCAGCAAGCCACATCACTTCTCCATCACTTGTAAGAGAAAACAAATCAAGCATCGTTGCACGTGAAAGCTCATAGAGAACTCATAAGCGTGAGAACTCACGAAGATCTCATATGCAGGTGCAGAGATATGGTAGCATACCAACAACAGAAGCCTTCTGGCCTGCCATGAAGAACGTCGCCTTTGTCCACAAATCCGTTGAGGACGAGGCATTGAGGCAGATTGCTTCGATGTTCTCGTCAGCTTGCTGCAAGAACCAGCTAGAGTAGTACGTCAGGTACTCAACTAGTACAGATACATTTGGGACACCTAATGCTACTAAGGTAGACAAAGGAACACCAAACACGCATGAGGCTAAAACTGCATTCTGAACAGGATTAAGAACATCGAGCTGCGCAATACTAAGAAGACTGGCAAAGGTTTGCAGTATCCTGGTCATTGAAAGTACAAACTTATCCTAGGTCATCCTACTCTTGCACGGAGTTGTATCAAAGAAGGGGCAAACTTACAGTCAAGGAGAATGTTATCGTGTCTGCTCCATATGCAACGTTGCAGTTGAAGTGACAGATGAAAGTGAATAGAACAAGAAGACGGGCAGCCCTCCCCAGAATATCCCGACCACACCCCATGGTGGCGGTATGCTAAGACCACCTTCAAGTATTTTCCGTCTCAAGACAGTCACGCAACTTCCGATGTCTCGCTGTACTACACCTGCCCGTAACTTGCGACACAGTCTAACACTCGAAGACACCACTCAAGCAAAGTCGAGACCACTAGTTGCTCCCTCCTCCAAGTGCAAGGTAACCACCCAGTTCTGTAAACCCTTCCCACTGCCTTCCTGCCTTCAGTCTAAGATCAAGTTTATCGGTATGGCTTTCACACAAGGTTTCTCTTCGACAATGAAGTGATGCCAGATATATACTGTGCATTTCTGAACCGCGATCATCATACGGTTGTCGTATAGTACTACGAAAAGTCTAGTTCATCCCGATCCATCCAGTCCATGTAGCAGATCATGGTGGCGTGCATGGACGTGAACGTGTCTTGGCATCGACTATCGCGTAAGCGCCGAGTTCGTCCTTGACTCTACGATACCTGGGCCCGCCCCTAAAGAACTTTCATTCGAGTTAACGTACAAGAACTAGTATCACTCATTGCCTCAAAGTTTCACAGTGCATACTGCGAAAAAACCGCTTCCGTTGAGCTACCTGAATCTTGGCATGCTCAACATGGAAGTCAGCAAAGTTGTTCGCTTGCACCTGAAAGCACGCAGACAAGGAACGAGCAATAATTTCAAATTTGCATGCTCGAGACCTTTTGCAATGACCGAAACTAACGAATGCAATTGCCTTTGATGCTCCACAATGAAACTCGATATATAACGGGCTATCGGACGCAATAGAGGAACGTTAAAAATAAGTCGGCAGTTTTGGTTCGTCAACGAGGCGGTATTTCACCTGCCTAAGTTGGCCCAAGTAGGAAACGAATACGAAAACATTTCGTATGCCGACTCAACCAGGTCAGGTACAACACTATACACGAGCGACCAGGTGTGACAGAGCTACGTGTTCAAGAATATTTGGTGGCATTCAGTTATGACGGTGCATTGATCATTGGGGTCGATCATTTCTCACAATGACCACTGGAAAGATGTGGCTCCAGCCTCCGCCTTCTCCACTCTGGCAGGCCATCATTTTCCGATCCAGTATCTCAACGTATCATATGATTGAAAACGTCATTGAGCGTCAGTGAAGTCGTGAATGAGAAGATCTCAATCTCGGCGATCAGTGAGACCAAGTGAGACCCATGCAGGAGTCGGGAAGTCAGGATTCAGGAGTGAGGACCAGACCCCTGGATTCATAACTTTTTGGGTGTTATTTTTCATTTTGGATGTTATAAAACCCGACCAAAAACAGAAGGATGTCGAAAACAACCCAGTTCGCTCAAAGCGGATGTCACATAAAGCCCGGCAATTCTTGATTTGGATGCCAAGGAAATCCAGTGATTATATGTCGGATGTTTTTTTTCCAAAGTAGTAAGAGTACGAGGCCCGGGCCCCCGGGGCTAGGCCCTAGGGGCCACGGGCCACGGCCTACAGGCTACAGCCTACGACTTGTCATTGCATCGTCAGTGGTCCACGGATCGCCGACGACTCAAGAGAATTCAAAAGTTGGAATGCCGTACACTGTCCTCCCTTTCACCCTCGTCGCCGGCAGTAGGTACCCGTACAACCTGCAAACCCCTGGGCCCTACTTTGATTTACAAAGGCAAAACCCTTCTTTCGAATAGACTTCAACGGACGCTGAAACTTAGACTAAAACTTAGACTAAAACTGAGACCAAAACTGAGACTAAAACTGAACCCGAAAATGAGACAAAACTTACACTTAATTTGACGAACAACGAGGTGTGCTCTAGGGCTCTTATTGTGTGCTGTAATTTATTGTTTACGCATTGCCATTTAGAACCTTAAGTATACTTCAAATATACACCACTAGCCTCTTGTTTATTTCTATTTTGGAGGAATGAAGCATACCATTTATCATCTTTGAAGCTTTCAAAAGGGGCGGATTTGCACACATATCTGCACGAGGTAAAGTATTGGTACTTCTATTATGTGTTACTTGTGCTCATTTCTATTCTTGTTAC
>WELA01006130.1:202831-221870 GCA_009602735.1 Mesotaenium endlicherianum
GAAGCAAGCCCATCTCTCGGCCTACGTTCAAAATGTCATACACGGAGCTAGACGAAGTCAAGAAGCAAATCAAGGAGCTACTGGAGCATGGCTTCATTCGACCTAGCAAGTCGCCATTTGGAGCCCCGGTGCTATTTGTCAAGAAGAAAGATGGTACCTTGAGGATGTGTGTGGACTATCGCGCCCTCAACAAGATCACCATCAAGAATCGATACCCGCTGCCGCGCATGGATGAGCTCATGGACCGGCTGGTTGGAGCCAAGTACTTCACGAAGATTGACTTACGGAGCGGCTACCACCAGATTCGCATCGCAGAACCGGACATAGAGAAGACGGCATTCAGGACAAGATATGGACATTTTGAGTTCATGGTCTTGCCATTTGGACTCACCAACGCGCCAGCAACTTTCATGACTATGATGAACACCATATTTCAGCCCATGTTGGACAGATTTGTGATGGTATTCATAGATGACATCCTTATCTACAGCAAGACCCTTGAAGAGCATGCGAGACACTTGAAAGAAGTCCTTGAAGTATTGAAGCAAAACAAGCTGTTTGCGAAGGAGTCAAAATGCGAGTTTGCCAAACAAGAAGTGGAGTTCTTAGGTCTCCACGTGACTGCTGATGGCATCAAGATGGACCCCAAGAAGACCACGGTGGTGGAGGAATGGCCAACCCCCACGACCAAGAAAGAACTCCAGTCATTCTTGGGATTTGCCAATTGGTACAGAAAATTCATCCAAGGCTTCTCGCACATAGCAGCCCCCCTGACAGATCTACTCAAGAAGGACAGGCTATATACATGGACCGAGAAAGAGGAAGAGGCATTTCAAGAGTTAAAGCGAAGATTGACCACATCCCCGGTGCTCACACTCCCAAGTCCAAACCCAGATTGGCCCTTCCACGTCATCACCGATGCATCTTCCTATGCAATAGGAGCAATCCTGCTTCAAGACCAAGGCAAGGGACTGCAGCCCATTGCCTACGAGTCAAGAAAGCTAAATCCGGCCGAGCAAAATCGTACAACCACGGAGCGAGAGGCATTGGCCATTGTACATGCCTTGAAGGTTTGGCGCTGCTACGTTGAAGGACGCAAGGTACTGGTCACCACGGACCACGAAGCGTTTAAGCACCTCCAGACGCAGCCGTATCTCTCAAGGAGACAAGCAAGATGGAGCGTATACTTGCAACAATACAACATCACGATTCAGTACCAGCCCGGCAAGACAAACCCGGCTAACGCCCTCTCAAGACTGCAATTAAACGCCGTGATGACATCCCTGAAGACAGATTTGGAAGCTCGATTTTCAGCCGCCTATGAAAGAGACCCTTACTACAAGAACGGAGAAGCAGCCTTGGACCCATACAAGAAGCAAGAAGGCAATTATTGGGTGAGGCAAGACACGGGCCAGAGATGTGTTCCTAATGACTTAGACCTCCGGCTCTTGCTTCTACGAGAAGCACACGACAACCCTCTTGGAGGACACTTTGGAATCCTAAGGACCACGGGCGTTCTAGCTAGGACTTATTGTTGGCCAGGCATGTCTAAGCAAGTCAAGGAGTACTGCAGGAGCTGTGACACATGCCAAAGAATCAAGCCATCATCGCAAAAGGCGGGAGGACTCCTCCAACCACTACCAATCCCCGAAAGACAATGGACGGACATCTCAATGGACCTTATCGTGGACTTGCCCGTGACACCTCGAGGCCATAATGCAATACTCACGGTGGTGGACAGACTTACCAAGATGGCTCATTTTATTCCCACGACGACTAAGGCTACAGCACCACAACTTGCAAGACTCATCTTTGACAACATCTTCCGACTCCATGGACTACCATCAAGAATTGTGTCAGATAGAGATCCAAGATTCACAAGCCATTTTTGGAAAAATCTCTTCAAGAACTTCGGTACATCGCTGGATATATCTACTGCCTACCACCCACAACCAGATGGGCAAACCGAGCGTATGAATCGTACCCTAAAGACCTCTCTAAAGGCCTACGTGTCTACCCTCGAGCAAGACTGGGACATGTACTTGACCCCCCTCGAGTTTGCCTACAACAACACTACGCAGGCCTCTACCCAAGAGTCCCCATTCTTCCTCAACTATGGCTTCCATCCGACCACGCCACTGAGCTTCACGGCTGGCCTTGATGAAGTACCTGCAGCCACAGATTTTATGGAGACATTAGAAGCAGCCCTTACAGCAGCGAAGAAAGCTCTACAACACGCGCAAGATGCTCAAGCAAGAGTGGCGAACAGATCCAGAAGAGAAATTACGTACAGAGTGGGTGACAACGTGTTACTATCATCCAAGAACATTTCCCTGAACAACAGGCCTGCCGGCAGCAAGTTCTCTCCCAAGTATTTGGGACCCTTCAAGATTATCCAGCAAGTCAACCCCGTTGCTTTCAAGCTAGAACTTCCCCAGACTATGCACATCGACCCCGTATTCCACGCTTCCCTCTTCAAGCCATATGTGCAACCCGACAACAAGTTCCCAGGACGTGTGACAACCCCACCAGCCCCAACAATAGTGGATGATCATTTGGAGTACGAAGTGGAAGACATAGTGGCTATGAGAAATTTCAGGAGATAGCAGCAATACTTGATCAAGTGGNAGAGAAGATATCCAGATTCGGAGAATAGTTGGGTGGCGGCGCACTACCTTGACAAAGTTTAGAGAAAGTTGAAGCGCTTCCATGCCGCCAACCCCCATCTTGGACCAGCCCCAAGTCTCTCTAATAAAAGCCCGAAGACTTCAGGGAGGCAGCCTGCCACCATCAAGAATCCACAGCGTGCCCCACCTCCTCCCCGTAGTCCTACGCCACCATGACGCAGTCCCAGTTACGACTCTGGTCCGTGGGGGGGGGGGGCAGAGGAGAGAGGAGCCACAGGAACCCAGAGAGTATAAGTCCCCCTTTTCTTTTTCCCGCTTTCGTCCTCAGGCAGGTGGCGCAGGGTAGCTTGCAGCAGCTGCTAAGGAGGAGCCACCGGTGGCAGGACGAGCGATGACCGCTACAGGGCAGGGGACATCAGCAGCAGGGCAGGCGACGCCAGCAGCAGAGCAGTTGCACCAGCTGCAGGGCAAGAGTCTCCACCAGCTGCCCCTACGTGGAAGCTGGGGGGGACTCTCACAGAGGCACAGACAGCACACTTGACAACATCGCTGGATGCGAGACGCAGCGCCAGCTTTGCTAGCGGTATGCAGGACCTTGGGCTCTACAGGGGCGACCTTATGAGGATCTTTCTCACGACAGACGATGCTATCTTCAAGAAGAGGTATCGTTACAGTCACTTCGAGGACGGCTTAATCAGCACGCAGACAGGCAAGCTGGAGGATGCGCGGCTCATCAGGGAGTCTGCCTTTGACTGCGCCGCGCCCACGGTCATGCCAGGCAAGAAGGATGCCTCAGGCAATTGGTCTGAGAAGAGGATGTGTGGTGATTATTGTGCGTTCAACGAGGTCACCAAGCAGGATAGGTACCCCATGCCCACTCCCGACAAGATCTTTGACAATATTGGCAATTGCACTTGGTTCTCGATGCTGGATCTGAGGCAAGGCTTCGACCAGATTCCTATCGCAGAGGAGGACCAGCACAAGACGGCGTTCTGGGGGGCTCAGCGCCTCTACGAGTGGAGGGTGATGCCCTTTGGATTGAAGAACGCGTTGGCTACCTTTCAGCGCATCATGGATAAGGAGTTGGCTGGCCTTCCCTTTGCTCGATGCTATATTGACGACATTCTTGTCTTCAGCAAGACGTTTGAGCAGCACGTGGAGCACATCACGGCAGTCCTAGAGCGCTTGGAGGCCGCTGAGCTCAAGTGTCATCCAGGAATGTGCACTTTTGGGACCCGAGAGGTGGAGTACCTCGGGCACCTCCTATCTTCCAGCGGCTTGGCGCCGCAGCTGGCCAAGATCTCGGCCATCACGGGCATTCCGCCTCCTACAGACATCTCGCAACTGAGGGCCTTTCTTGGGATTGCCAAACACTACCGGCGCTTTGTGCCTGGCTTCAGCGAGCTTGCTAAGCCACTCAACGACTTGTTGCGGAAGGGCGTGGTCTATGTGTGGGGGTCAAAGCAGCAGGCAACGTTTGATAACATCAAGGAGCGGCTGGTGAGCTCCTCGGTGTTGCGATGGCCCGACTACGCCAAGCCCTTCATCCTCCACACCGACTGGTCACAGGCAGGGCTGGGAGCGGTGTTGGTGCAGGAGCACGACGACTTTGAGCATGTGGTGGCATACGCCAGCCGCAGCAACAACCGCGCGGAGAGCAACTATGGCTCTTACAAGGGGGAGTGTCTAGATGCGGTCTGGGCAATTGTGCACTTCCGGCACTACCTCTATGGCACTCACTTCCGCCTTGTCACTGACCATCAGCCACTCGAGTGGCTCATGACGTCGGAGCACTTGACAGGCAAGTACGCGCGGTGGGCACTCATTTTGCAGGAGTACACGTTTGACGTACACCACCGCCCAGGGACGACCAACCTGGATGCCGACGGCCTCAGCCGTAACCCACAGCCTTCTTTGAGGGACCTCTCAATGGCCCGCCACAATGAGGACGAGCTTGTGGCCTGGCACACGGCGGCAATCCTAGCATTCACCGGTGACAGCGACGTGCAGCTCGCAGGGCTCACCAACCTTGACGTGGTGACCGTCAACACTCGGCGCCTGGTTATGGCAGCAGCAGAGGAGCAGAATGGCTTGCAGCGTGAACCAGAGGAAGTGTGGGACGATGCTACAGTGCTGCAGTACGTCGCCACTAAGGAGATGGCGCCTGGTGTCGACGCGAGGGAGCGCGACCGCATCCTCAAGCGCAGCCGTGACTTCGTCTTCATGGAAGGGCGTATGCGGAGAGTGATAGCGGACGGCTCCGTCTTGGTGGTTCCCGAGCCTTCTATACGCAGCCAGCTGGTGCGTATTGTGCACGAGGCACTGGGACACTTCGGTGTCAAGCGCACTCTCAACCTTCTCCAGGCTGAGTACTAGTGGTCCGGCATGACTGAGGTCGTGGCCAGCATCGTCAGCAGCTGTACTCTTTGCGACCGTGTGCGCTCGAGCTTCACAACACGCACAGTTGCTCTCAGCCCTCTCCCTATTCAGGGGTTGTTCTACCGGTGGTCGCTTGACTTGGCTGGAGAGTTGCCCAAGTCTCGCCGAGGCAACCTCTATGTCTTGGTGATGATTGAGCACATGTCCAAGTGGATCGAGCTCGTGCCCCTGCCCAGCAAGGCCAGTGAGGGGATTGCTCAGGCTTTCCTTGATCAGGTTCTTAGCCGCTTAGGTGGCTGCGCAGAGGTGTTGACCGACTAGGGCAAGGAGTTCCAAGACATATTTCATAAGTTGCTAGAGCGCTCTATGATTGACCATCGCACCACCTCCCGCAATCATCCCCAAGCTGACGGCCTTGCATAGCGCATGGTGCAGACCGTTAAGCTGGGGCTGCGCAAGTCCTGCCTGACCCACGACAGCACCCACTGGGACGACGCACTCCCATGGCTGGCTATGGGGTACAGGTTGAGTAAGCAGGCCTCCTTGGCCTCCCACTCTCCCTATTTCCTTCTCTACGGCCGTCAGCCCATCCTGCCCGCAGCGGCCCGGACGGTGGCCGAGAACACCCTCGACCTTGACAACCCCGACACATGGAGCGCTCTTATCGGCCAGCGTGCGCAGCTCTTTCAACGCCTGATGCCCATGGCCATGGACAACCTCGGCATTCCACAACACCGCGACACGCTGAGGTATGCCATGACCTGTGGAGGAGCGTATCGTCCACGGGTGTTGCAATTTTCTGTAGGTGACTTCGTGTACCTGCAACGCCAGACAAAGAACACCCTCGACACCAGTAGCTTGCCGGTCATTCTGAGAGTCAAGCGCGCCTTGGCATCAGGGGTGCTAGAGCTGGAAGGCACAGATGGCCGTCTTCACAAGGACCACATGAAGAATTGTGGTCCATGCCACCTTCCTAACATTGACTTGCAAATTCATCACCGAGGCGCGCGGCCACCCAAAGATCGGGCCTGCCAGGTTGCGCCATAGCCCAGGCAAGGAGGCCAAGATGCTGCTGTGCGACAGTGGCAACCTCGGCTTCCACATCGGTGGCCTCAACCCTCCACTGGCGCGAGTGCCAGCTGGAGACTGCTTTTGTAGCAAGTGCTCGAGGTCAGCGCTGGGCAGCAACAGCTCATCAGCTGGAGGCTGAGAGTGGGGGGGGGGATAAAAACATTTATCACTTACCTCCCTTTTTGGCTATTAAGCCACATGTATTATAGTCTCCATTGCAGCAAAGCTGCTTACTTATCTAGTATTGCTATGTCGTTGACGCACGCCCGAGCTCTTAATGTACGAGAGCTGTCATGATTATTTGAATCGAGGTCGCCGACCGTATTCAAGCCACGAGCGTTTGCCTTTGACTTTCTTGCATTTGTTTGTAGTAGTTTATAATGTCGCTAATTTAGCATGCTTAAAGTATACACGAGACTTCACAAAGTCAAACTCTGAACACGTATGCTAGATTTTGCTAGACGCACAAGTACATGCCAAGGACCCCTGATAAAAAACATTTAACACTTACCTCCCTTTTTAGCTATTAAGCCACATGTATTACAGACTCCATTGAAGCAAAGCCTGCTTACTTATCTAGTATTGCTATGTTGTTGACGCACACCCGAGCTCTTAACGCACAACATTGTTCTCATTCTTCACAGAATGGTAAGGGAAAGGAGAATGTGCGTCCTGCAGGGGTAGAATCATTGCGCCCTTCACCTGCGCTCAGTGTCAAGTGTGTGCAGCCTTGCCAAGTGATTGCAGATGACTCCGCACCTGCAAAGAGGGTTAGGTTTTTGTGATGAAGTGTACCTTCTTACATACACAATAGCATTCGTTGAAGAGTGCTTTTCATTACACTTTCAAGTAGGCAGGTGTGAATTAGGTTGAGGATTTCAGGTGTAGGTTCTACCAAGAATGTAGTTTAGTGGAGAGTGGCTCTTGACTTGAGGTAAGGTAACATAAATTTCAGCTTGTATACTATTCAACTAATATGGTTTGCCATATCCAAGCTTAGCATAAGCAAATGGAAACAACCGGGTGAAAGCTTTTTGAATTATTGTATGCTCAAGGTCGTGGACCTGTTGTCGCCTGGTTGGAACAATTCCTTATCTGTGTTTTGTGTCATTTAAAGCTTCCCTCCCTTATGTTGTACCTTGTTGTCTATACTTAATTTACAAATGATTATGACTACCATTGAAAATGTGATTTTGACACATGATCATCACACAACTATTTGTTTCACCACAAAACTGTGCATGTGAAACAAAATTGTGCATTTCTCATGATCCATGTTGTTTGGGTCCCACGCAATATTGTGCATCTAATACGTCCATTACACTCCTACATCTACTTATGCACGTCAAAAGCACGTAATGTATGTTTACCATCCTACAAATTGTGCGTGACCTACCCAGCAAAACAAACAACTACAAGTATCAATTGCTTGCCGGACGTCAATCACTCTACAATACCTTGTACTAAAGTTAACCCTCTTTGACTCACCGTCAACTATTAAGAAACTCCCTTCACTAAGTCTGCGGCATTCATGGAATTGCTATGGTACAAGTAGAGAGTGTCAATCTTTTATTGTACAAGCTACTGTGGTACATTTGCCACACGCAATGCCGCCTTTCACGTGCACAAGACGTGCATGTGTATGCTACACGGCTGTTGTATGTTCATGAAGTGCCCTTATATATCACTCTGGGTGAATATTCCAAACAATCCTGTCTGTCTTCCGTTCCCGTACACGTGCAAACGGGAGGGGTCTGCGTGTTCTCATCAGAGCCAGCTGTCAGCGGAGGGTGACATGCTGCCTCCGCTGCCTTGGGCGGGAAGCTCTCTGTCAAAAATTGCAGAATAACCGAGAGGAGTAAGTTTTGATTGAACTGAATACAAATCAAAGGGTTGGCGGCGGGCACATGGTGCAGCCAGCGCACACCACAGAAGGCACAAGATAAATACACCCGCACAACCTTCCTTGTACTTACACTTAACAGTCTTTGCAATATTTGCATTATCTGCAGTGTTTGCAGTAAGGGCAGGTCAGAGGTGTAACTCATAAATGGTGACAGCACCCATTTTCTTGTGCAACTTTTGAAAAGCAAATTTTGTACCGCACCTCTCACTGTTTTTTTGTGACGGCACGCTTGCGCACGCTGCGAGTGGGTGTGCTCCCCGCTGGTGTTGGCCTTTTTTGCCAATCCATTGCTGGAACGTTACTCATGAGAGGGAGCAGGACAAGCGGCAGCATTTGCAGCAACTACATCGATTGTTACTTCTAATGTGGCAATAGGAGAGCAACAGGAGATGCCATGGGTGCATGTACAGCAGCAGGGGCAGCAGCAACAGCAGTCGCAATTTTGGAGAAGCACTGATTCCAGCAGGTTTGCCAAAAGTGTTTGCAACAGCAGATTATCCCTCAATCGCAGCAGGAGAAGCAACCGCAACAGAGGAAGCGGCATCACAGGCTGTGTCTGCATACATACCTTTTGCAAGCCCGATGACATTGAGCTGCATGCGATAGGACCACCTGGCATGAGTTGGAAATGTGTTTCTCCAGGGTCCTCTTGCTCGGCTGGGAGACCATCCAATTCCTCGAAAAGGTCATATTCCAGCAAGTAGCGGCCACGCACGTTTTCCACAGGGGGGATTGTCTCGATTAGATAAACCTCCACGATTGTCGCTCCCACCGTCCACAGCCTCCAGGCAACCTCTCGAGGGGGTGCACATTTCTTCACCCTGGGGCGGCACACTAGGGTACAAAGAAGGCCGCATCCTTTCTTCTTCAACAACTCCACCAGCAAGACCTCCTCTGCTCGCCCCTGGCAATTTGTTGTGACTTGCACGGACGTACCAAAAGGAAATCCGGTGTGTGGTGCTTGTCGGATCTAGCTAGTAGAGTAGTAGTGTGCGTGTGTGTGTGTGGGTGTATGCGTGTGTGTGTGCGGGTGTGGGTTTGCATGGTGCGTGTACGTGCGCGCGTGTGTACGTGTGTGGGGGTATACGTGTGGGTTTTGCATTGTGCTGCAGGTAGCTGGCGTCTTTTGTTTCGGCTGCTGCTGGCGGCCCTGAATGCGCGGAAGATTCCACGAGCGTTCTAGACATCGCAGCTACAATTACTCGTTGAGCTTGAGCTTCAGGTGTTATGGATCATTGCTTTTTGCCTTTGTGCAGGTTGCATGCAGCACACGCCAGGGCGCACTCACATCGATGTCCCGTACCAGCTAGAGTTTCTGCCTAATTCTCCTGTTCCTGGTTTTAAGAGTGACTTGCATTTCTATGAGATTGGGGGCGCAGCCTCGAGATTACCTGATTCCTTTGGCACGCCACTTTCTTTAATTCATAAATTGTTTCTTGGAGTGCCCCTAGCTCTCGTTCCTGCATTAGTTGCACCACCTCCAACCGAGCACGTGTCCCTGCTTGATGAATGCGTGTTTGCGCATAAGCTAGAACCTTGAGGAGAGTGATTTCTGTCGGGTTTTGAGGAGTTCTCTACGATGGTTATTTCCATACTTCTTTCTTAGACTAAACCGGGCATTCAAATGGGATTTCCATCGCTGCTTTGCACTCTAAGATCGATGCCTCGATGGCTCTGATGCGTGCTCGTAATCAAAATCTCACTCGTAATTTATTTTTTCAACACACTTTACCCTCACTCCTCGGCGGGGAGGCACTATTGTTTTATCAGAGATTTAGAGCTGACATTATCCAGACAGTCCCTGATGCCTGATGCCTGATGCCTGATGTCGTTCCCATTCCCCTAGTTGATGCTCTTCCAGCTGCGCTTGTGGGCATGCCAGTTAATCGCCGGGCGGCGGCTGCAACTGCTGCTACTGCAGCCGCTATAGCCGTTGGGTTGGACGCCGCAGCAGCGGCAGTAGTTGTCGCAACTGCTGGGCTGGGACCGATTGGGGATGTGGGTGGGGAACTTGCACCGCTTGGGGGGGCTGCAGGAGACCCTGTTGGACCTGGACCGGTTGAGCTTGCTTTGCCGACGTACGCTACTCCAATCAAACAGCTCGCGGCACGCGTGGCGGATTGCCATCATCGATCCATGCAGCAGCGCCAGCAATAGGCAGTGCTCGGCATTGTCCTGCCCTTGCACGGTCGCGTGCGTGGAGCTGTCTTGGATCGCATTGATACACTTCAGATGTTTTGTCAGCACTTTCCTGCTGACACTCGTTCCCGCCAAAAGGAGTTGAGGGACTTCGTGCGCTCCGAGCGCGAGACTCCTAACATGGCCTATGAGCGTTTCCAGCAGTTGAGGGAGGATACGAGCATGTATGTGGATGTCACCCAGGCTTGCTTCAAGTTCATCGGTGATTTCTCTGCTTCCGCTTCCCTGTTTCAAGCCCTTAACCACCAGCTTGCCCATCGCAATACCCTAGCGGAGTGTATACGAGGTTTGTCGGTGGGCTGAGCAGATAGAGATGGTGCAGGCGGCGTCGCAAGCTGAGCGTAGGCCGGCTAAGGGTGGGTCAGTGAGGGTCCATGCAGTGCAGGTACCCACTACGTCGACCACTGCCGTCGTCATGGGAGCTGGACCAGCCGCTGCACCCAAGCGCGTCGTCCTCGTGTGCGACAACTGCCGTTAGAAGGGACAATTGGTGGAGAAGTGTTTCCTCCTTCATCCCAGACCTGGCGCCAACCGGGTGGACCTTCAAGCCCCAAAAGGGCACTGTGCCGCTTGCTGGTCTCACCGCTTCTCCGGCAGCCTAAGTACCCTTGTATTTTGCCTCCCCGCCTTTTGCTTTCGCTGGTTTCTACCCAAGCCCATCAGGCTTTGCGTCTCAACCTGGCAGTTTTGCGGGGTATTTCTCTCCATACCTTTTGTCCTAGGGTCCCACGTCACCTGTGCCCAATCCCTTCCCAGTCGCGTATTTGGCTGCCGTGCCAGGACCTAATCGTAACCCTAATCCAGACCCTAACCCTAACTCCACTCCTCAGGATTTCTACATGCGTCAGCAGCTTGCGGCGATGCAAGTTGGTATGCGGGACATGCATCATTGCGTAGGATTTTAGCCTGATTCCATTTTGATCAATTTGTGGGATTGCATCCTCTCCCGCCCCGCGGTCCCGTCCCTTCATACCCTCCTTGGTTCTCCCGACCTTCTGACGGTGCACACAATGTGACCAAGGAGGAGGTTGGCGATTAGCCCGTGGGCGTCCATGCCGTTCACAGTCGCCGGGTGGCGGCCCATGAGACACCCGCCAGACCTGCTGGGGGGCCAAACCACGAGCGAGGTGTTGAGCAGTCCGCCCAGCTTCCGCGGTCATTCGACCTGTTGGAGCCGGACGATACCTTAGGCCCCACTCATGCACGGCTGCCTGTACCAGTTCAGGAGGCTCAAGTTTGTGCAGATGGTGCAGGTACCCTGGTCATTCTCTCGGACGACGTCCCCGCGGTCCAGCTGCAGGCCCAGCTGGCGTGCAACAATTTGCACGCCGCCTCGGCTTCCGTTGAGCGCAATCTGCTGCTCCCTCCTTTGTACGCGCAAGTGGTGGCCGATTTGCCCCAAGCTCCTAACCTGTCTCGCTCGTCGACGTCGCCCAGAGCCAACGCAGGTCCACTTCCCACCGCGTTGGTTGCACAAGCCGTGGAGGTGGTGCCTACGCCCACCCCCAACGCTCGAGATGACGCCCAGGTGGTTTTGATTCCTCTCGGGGAACTACTGCAATCAGTGGCTGATTTTTTGTTGTACACTTCATGTCACCTCTTGCATTGGTTAGGTCACCTACGCTCGGCAAGAGGAGGAGTCCCTTCCTTCTTCCTCGTCAGCGTTTGTTGGTTTTCCTGCTCCGTGCAACCCAGATCAGCTACTACCTCTTCCGGCCCCTACGGTCCTCGCACCAACTTCCGTCATTCTCCGTCCAGCTTTGTTCATCTCCCCCCCCGCTTCTCACTTACGAGTCGGTGCACTGCTCCCTCCATCCTTGTTTACTGTTTCTTTGGCTTCTCTCACGCAGGCGCAAGATGATGAAGTGAATCTTGCTTATATATTATAAATATATAATATCAGAGATAAGTGGAAGCGTGTAAAATCAAGGAGCGATCTTCGCCCTTAAAATGAATTTCGTTTACTCATCTATTATCGTAGTGTGCCATAGTTGCACACTGACATATGGCACAAGAAAGAGGCGAGCTTGAGAACTAGAGCTTCTCCTTTAGAAACTCATGGCCTCTTGCCTACCAGGCATACAAGCATGGACAAGCACATACACAACATCAGGGGACTTAATAGCAAAGGCGCTCTCATTCAGATGACCATAAAGTAGGTAAAACACTTCCCACTGACTTAGGTGCAAAACCATAGAATCTGTCCGCTATGTGACCCCGAAATGTTAGAGGGCATAACTTTGCCAATACTACTCCAGATTGAGCGTACGCAATAGCAACGGACGCATCTTGACGAGACCTTTCCGAAAAGACCTAGTTCGCTTCGTTTCGAGCACAGACGAAGACGCCATGTCAATTTCCGTGAAAGCTAGTCATAATAACGAACTGTAAGGTTATGATAGTGTAGTTTGTATTTTTCTAGCATTTTATATGCATAGAGTGTGATTTTAGAAGAACTTTGGCCTATATTTTATGTCATTTGGACAAGTATTGAGAAAGTTATGTGTTTTGGGAGTTTTTAGTGAGTTTTTAATGTCACAAATTCAATTCAGTGACAAGGACAGGTCCAGTGACGAAATTTTCGGTTGGAGTCCAGGAAGTAGGACATTGAAACATGAGGGTTCCAAAAACTACGTACGATTACGTAGAGTGCCAAAGTGATCGTGGAATTTCTAGAAACTCCGTGAGGAGTTAGTGGATTGTGTAGTAGAATATTCTAGAGTGTGGTTGTGTGCGTGTGAGTGTGCTAGCTTGTCCAACTAGGCAAGGTCACCTACATGGAAGGAGCCATAGGAGAAGGTTCTGGAGGTACTTTGCTAGGGAGGACACTTAGAGTTAAAGCATAAATGAGAAGCACAAAGAAGTAGAGGGGGCTTATTCTAGTCGAGTCTAATCTTCGTATCTTGTACACGACTTTTCTTAATCAAGTGAGTTCTTTTCCACTCCTCTCTCATGTAGCCCTCTAACTCTTGCAAGGGTGGCATACCACCAGGCCACTCCACCTTGTGTATGCAACTAGGAAAGGTCCTTGTGCACGCTTCCACTTGCGGGTGAGGGTGCGTGAGTGTGTAAGGGCGCACTCCCCGCACCCCTCCCCCTCCCACGAATCCACAAGTGCACACATGACTTGCAAGTAGAAAATCCGACTCTAAAGCCTACTGTCCAAAATGAGGGACCACAAGATCCCAGCCTGCTATGTACCTAGTGACCACCTGGTTGACCACGGCGCAAGGTGCACCGTTTTGTGGGAAACCCGTTAAGTTGGGACCCACGGATCTAGGTATAACGACCATATTAATTGGTCGGTTGAGAGAGTCCTAACTGTTCAGTTGACTCACGACGGCTCCGCCTACCCAGAAGTTAACCACACTGGTAGGACATCGGTTTACCAAATCCCAGTCGCCCTCCCGACATTCAGTTTACCACGGTCATATGTGCCAATCTACAAATAATAATCTAAATGAATACATCTATCCTCAGCGTACTGAAGCTAAGTATACTTATTAATATAAAGCGAGCAACTGTATGTCAACCTACTGATATTACATCTTACATATATCTGATGTATAAATCTCTGATATATAAATTCCAACAAACTACACTATGATACAAAAGTCATCCTGCTGACCTTTTCATCAAAGTCAGCAAACCCGCATTACATCGACATACATTCATTTAGATGAACTCGCATATGTGAGTATATTGACATCATACTTATTTAGTGTTGTATTTATACATGCAATTAATTAAATAAATATAAAATTGATTCATTACAATCTCCCTAACTTAAATTGTTGTCGTCGCCTCGACAACACTCAACATACGATTCATTTATTTAATAATACACTTCAGTCAACTAGGTGAAGCAAAGCAAGCAAACAAAACATGAGCGTGATAGATTCACCTACCCAATGCAAGTGAAAAGTAATCACAGCAAACTGTCATGCAAGCAACCATCTGACTTCACAATCAATAACTAAAGGCATGCATGGACTTATCCCTACGCTCAATAGTCCTTCCAGTTGAAAGACACAATAAGGCACATCACACCATGCAAAAACCACACCCCAATCAAACAGCCTCCTTTCGAGGTCAAACAATGAAAGAATGTTTTTAAAGAATGTTCTCCTTCTCTTGGTCTTCAAATCCTGCCGTGCTCACACCTTGAAAGCTCCTCACAAGCAATTTCTTGTGACTTAAGTACTTGCTCAAAGTTCAGCGTACTGAAGGAAAAGGGAAACCAACTGATCTGATGGCATTGAATGCCTTTACAAGATGAGTAGCATCAAATTAATGAGCCCGAGAAGATTTTAAATTTTTACCACATTTTTAGATCACACTAAGTTCAAAGAAACATATGGTTTTGAGCAATATGTTGGTCACCTCAAGCAGTTCCCTGATATGTCATGCATCATTGCTACCCAATTCCAACTTATGGCAATGTACTTACTCAGTTAGTACACTGCACGTACACTTCCTCCAACGGTGTACTGCAACTCACAGTTTACAAGTCATTGATGCTCCTGATATCAATGCAGTACATACATAGGATGTGGCAGTGTATGACTCAGTTAGTACATACACTTGCTGCTGAGTATGCAAGTAAGCACTGCTTACTGAATACTCCTAATACACATCTCATCTCTCTCTGCCCAACTTAAATAGTTGTCGACCCGACAGCTCTAACCACATAAGCACACCAAGAAGTGCTACAACTCCGCAACATAAGAATCCCACTGAGTGACAGTCACAGAGGATTGCGGCGGTACGAGTGGGTGGAGAAGAATCAACAAAGGAAAACCAAAAGAGGACACAAAGTGCAAATACTCAAGTAAGCAAGAAAGAAAGCCCCCCCCCCCCAAAAAAATAGTCCATTTTTCAGGACTAGAGCAATGCCCAGAGTGACATAGGGAAGAGTGTATTGCCATTCACACCCTCTCACCTTAAACCTCTATCCATGAATAACCCAAACTCAAGCCACCGTATTACACCCCTCCATTTGGAAGTGTAGACTTGCTATGAGATAAAGACAACCGGCCCCATTAGCATGTTCCTCCAATACCAAAGAGTAGCTCAGTTAGCTGACTCTCCAATGCATGCATACAGGGACTTATACTAGTCATTCCTAGCAAGACATACACCAGAGTGACAACCACCAAATAGTGAGAGTCAGCAATCCAAGTGAAAAGGGAACAAAAACAACCAACTGTATCATAGTTCTGATGTTTCAGGATACTCCCTTCTTCAGGCCTTACTGCCTGAAGTTGCCCAGAGGACGGGTGGGGAAGCGTCACGTGGTAGCGTCTAGCATGCGAACTCCTTGGCCTCTCTCGACCTGTATGTCACCATTGCTTCACACTCTGCTTGCTGGTCTTATTCTGTTCAACAGACAACAAACAAGTGTGTAAGTTGCCTTCAACGAGCTACAAGCTACGCATGGTAAACACCACACCCTAGCTGCATTAGTCTACTCAAGATCTGATGACTCTATTCCATAATTCCTGGGAGGGCAAGGCAAATATTGGGATCACATAGACGCAACCAATGACAATGGGCAAACTTAGTATAGTTTAAAACTAAGTTCCTCTTTAGAGGCACATACATAAAACTTATTGTAATTGTAGCAAGCACTTAGCAAGCCAATAACAACAGCGTGCATAACTCATTGGTAAGGCTTTCGCACTGTAACCCCAAGCTAGCAAGAAGAATGTTTGTTCATCAGACTGAACAAGAACATTCAAGTCATGCATTGCAAGAACGTCTATAATGTCAATGGTCTCTTCTGTCTTTACTTAGGTGTGCATAGTGAATCCATTACAGCAAGGCCCATTTTACACCTGCTCTACGGTATGCTAACGGTAATCCACTACCTCTAGCACCCGGGATGCAAATTCCATACACCTAACGCATATACCAATGCACCTTACATGCTATCTAGCATGTGCCTCTAGCGAGCTCAGTTAGCTGCTGTAATGAATCATTATATTAGTGGATATAATATTCATTTAAATATAATAGTTAATTAAGTTCAGCCTGCTGAACTTTAGTTAATAGTCAGTCTGCTGGACTTTACATAATTATCAGTTTAATGACTCAGCCGGAAGCAGCAGGCTGAAGTCCATATAAGTCAGCTTGCTGACCCATTCTTTGACAGCCAGCTGACTTCCGTACTCGGTAGCAGCGAACTGCCTTGACATACACCTAAGGACGATACGCTAGATGAATGGCCAGATGACATCCCTATGATGGATGGCTATTCGGGATGATGGGAGATGGCGGTGGATTTGGTTAACCAAGGTCCTACCAACGTGGTTAACTCCCGGGTAGGCGGTGCCATCGCACTGACCGTTGAACAGTAAACTCATTCCATGTACATATGCTAGGCATTGCTCTCGAGTTCGGCATTCGGAAACGAGGCCAACTCTCTTGTACAGCTTACTGAGAGAGATCTGAATTCAAGGCGAGAAGCCATTGATACGCACTGTCTTCTAACCTTGCTTATGTATGAGTTTACTGATTTGCATTATTGATGCTAGTTTACTCGCATTTGACTTACGAGTATTATTCACTGCTAGTGTGTTGTCCTTTGTCGTTTAATTAGTTAACGAAAAATATCGTAAAGATCACTTGCTGATATAAAGATCTTTATTAATTGTTAATCGCCTATTTGGTAAGTCAATTCATTTCAGTGGTATCGGAGCAGTTATCACAGTCTTCTTTGTATGGTAAGGACAAGGTCTCAAACTAGAAACTCCCGAGACATGGAGAACCAGGATAACGAGAATGTCAAAAACCAGGCGGAAAGCCATGTAGCGGGAACCCGTACCTATTCGGAAGCAGTAGCAGACACTGCAGCTAGAGTGGCTGCAGATGAGGCAGCTGCTATTGCCGCAGTCGCAGCACAGCAAGCTGAGGAGGAGACAGCCAGATTAGAAGCTGAACAAGTAGCAAAGGCCGCTAAAGATACAGAAAGGAGGGAAGGACAGCCAGCTGACGAGCGCACTGTTGAAGAACTTATGGCATCAAGGGCCAATGTTCTGAACCCACCTCCTGCTGTACAACTCAATGTACCCCTAGGTCAAATACGTGACCAGCTGAATGCGGCAGGAATTGCTGCTGCAGGAGCGAGAGGGATTGTTGAGGACACTACCCAGCGAGTAGATGCCAATACTGCTGCTGCATTTGCTAATCTACCACCCCAGAGGGTAAACTTGAGAGCATTGTTCGTTCAAATGCAGTCGCAAATGGCGACCATGTATCAGTCCCAACAGGAGGACAAAAGAATCATAATGTCCCTACTGCGGGACAGAGACCAACTGGGGTCTCAAACCACTAGTGGTGGTGGCCGAGGGCCTAGTAAGCCCAAGCCGAAACCTCCCCAGGAATATGATGTGAGGGAAACAGAAAATATTACCTAATCAAATTTCTCGCGGATGTTGAGCAGTGGCTGGAGAACTACCCAGAGCTGCAAGATTACGAGAAGGTCAGGCACACCGGTGCGCTACTGAAAGGCAGTGCCGCAAACTGGTGGCTTTACTGGAAAGGAGAGCGTAAGGCAACTCGATGACCCTACGTGGGTAGAGTTTGTCGAGAAGTTGCATGAGAAGTTTGATGTCATCAACCAGCAGGAGAAAGCTATCTATGCGATGATCTCCCTGGCACTGAAGCAGACCACTTCAGTTGCTGAGTTTGCTCAAAAGTTCCAAGAGAACATGATGAAGCAGCCAGATTTTCCAGAACGGTATAGGATAGCATACTTCAGGTATGGCTTGAAAACCGAGGTCTCTGGTCATTTTGCTGAGAAGAAGTATGAGAAACTGGCTGACTTGATCCAGGATGCTGACGCCTGGGATCAGCAGCAGTTTAATCACAAGCGCCAGAGTAATGCTTTGGTGTCTAAGAATGTCAAAAAGCCCCACGGTTCCTACAATGCAATTGAACGAGACCAGGCTGAGGATAATCAGGGTGATGAATATGACTATGAGTACAGTGCTATTCAGTCTAGATGTAGAGGTGGTTCCTCTCCAGGTGGCTATGGAAGGGGTGGTGGTAGGACTAAGCCAAGACTAGCCTCAGCAAAATCCACTTGCTACCATTGTCAGCAGAAAGGCCACTACAGAGAACAGTGTCCAGTCAAGCACCTGCCCAAGGTCAAGAGAAAAGACCAGCCTTTAAAAGACAGCAACAGTCAGTAATCCAGTCTACTGACTGTGAGGATGCTAGAGATAGTGAGTCGTCACTAGCTGCCCTCGTAGCAGGTATTATGGGTCCTGCTGAACTGG
The DNA here is from genome assembly GCA_009602735.1 of Mesotaenium endlicherianum. NCBI lineage: Eukaryota > Viridiplantae > Streptophyta > Zygnematophyceae > Zygnematales > Mesotaeniaceae > Mesotaenium > Mesotaenium endlicherianum. The sequence continues at coordinate 221,296 of WELA01006130.1, forward strand.
ATTCACTATGCATGCCTGACAACCAGATAAAGGAGACCATCAGCAATATAGACGTCCAGAGATGCACACTCTGGATGCTCTCGTTCCACCTGATGTCCAACATTTCTTTGCTACGTCAGGAGAACAATGCGAAAGTCAGGAAAAGACAGTCCCCCCCATCCTACTGCATTGCATGATTGCAGGTAGGAAGGTGAGGGCATTTGTTGACGGAGGGGCGTCACATACTTTTATCCACAAAGACTTAGTTAAGCGGCTAAGGCTGCCTACTGTTACCCAAAGGAATAGAAAAATATTCCTTGGAGATGCCTCAAGTATCCCGAGAGGAGTTATAATCAAGCCTATTGAGGTCCAATTAGGTTCTGGCATTGCAGTTCTAACTGAAACGCTTACATTTGAGGTACTCAACACTGGCTTTTATGATCTCGTGCTGGGCAAGTCTTGGCTTAACAGACATCAAGCTGAAGTGTGTTGGAGCAGAGGTACAGTTAAAGTGAGAGGAGCCAGTGATGGGCAGACTGACTTGGCACCCACCAGTGCTCTTCCTCTTGTCCTGTGTGGATGGCAAATGAAGGAAA
>WELA01006130.1:221982-261449 GCA_009602735.1 Mesotaenium endlicherianum
AATGTTCTGTCTGCTGCTAAGAGAGGTACCTCCTCAACCTGAAGAAGTGGTGGAGAAAAAGGTAAGCCCTCCGGAGCACCCTACTGCTGCAAACATTATTGCTCAGTACACGGATGTGTTTAATATGCCTCCAGGACTACCCCCTAAGCGAGAAGTAGGTCATAGGATTGATGCCATGGGTGCTATTTTGTTGCAGCCTGCTGACAAAACCACAAAGGATGGTAAGGTACGGCAGGAGTGGCATCGTGTGTTGTATGAGTCTATGAAATTTAATCCAGCGGAGATTAATTACTCAGTGCATGATAAAGAGCTGCTAGCTATCATTCATGTACTCAAACAGTGGAGAGCATACTTACATGGTAAAGCTTTTAAGGTGATTACAGATCATCTAGCTCTGACCCACTTTCAGAAGAAGTCCAAGCTGTCGAGGAGGGAGAACCGCTGGAGCCAGATGCTGGAGCAGTTCCAAGTCCAGATCGACTACAAACCAGGGAAGTTGAATCCTGCTGATGCACTCTCTAGAAGACCTGACTTGCAAGAAAGGAACTTTAGTCAGCATGCTGTAGATAAAGTCCTGTGTGCACTCACTTCACTAAAGGTGAAAAAGTCCTTCCTTGAACAACTTAGGAAAGCCTACCTTTCTGACCCAACATTTGAGCCCAGCCCCACTACTGGTGTGTGTCGTGCTACCGCACTTGGGTATAAGCTTAAGGGAGGGGTCTGGGTGACTGAAACCACTTCAGGCAGGCTGAAGCTGGTCATTCCTAATAACTTGGAAATAAGGTCTCTCTTACTGAGTCAAGCGCATGACAGTTTCCTGGGTGGACATTTGGGGCAGACCAAAACTGTTGGCAAATTGGCAAAACATTACCATTGGGAGGGGTTACCCCGGGAGGTCTTGAAACATATCAAGTCCTGTGACCAGTTTCAGAGAAATAAGTCTCGGCACACACCACCCGGAGGTCTCTTGCAACCTCTGCCCATCCCAGCTGGACGCTGGGAAACTATATCCATGGACTGGGTGGTCTTACTACCAAGAACTGCCAATGGGCATGATTCAATACTGGTAGTCGTGGATAAACTGACAAAAATGGTCATTTTTATCCCCACAACTGTCAAAGTGACTGCACTCGAAACAGCGAGACAGTTTTACAACCATGTAGTATGCCAACATGGGCTCCCTTCTAATATCATCTCAGACAGAGACTCAAAATTCACCTCTAAGTTCTGGAGAGCTTTAATGGGGTTAATGGGAGTCAAACAGCTGCTCAGCACAGCAAACCACCCTCAGACTGATGGGCAGACTGAAAGAACTAATTGAGTTCTGCAGGAGGTGCTCAGAGCATATATTAACCAAAAACAAGATAATCGGGATGACCTGTTGCCTCAAATTCAGTTTGCGGTCAACAGTGCGGTGCACACGTCAACGGGCAANTCAACGGGCAAGACTCCTTTTAAACTCAGCCTGGGTAGAGTTCCTAAGTCTCCTTTAGATGTACTGGGGGATTCTTTAACTTGCCCTGAAGGGATTGACAACCCGGTCTCCCTCCAGTTAACTCAGGAGTTTGCTGACACCCTATTAGAAGTCCAACGAAACCTGCACAAGGCCCAAGAAAACCAACAAAAATACGCTAATCAACACCGTCGAGAGCTGACATTTTCCAAGGGGAATTTAGTCAAACTGCATTCTCAGCACCTGTACCTCCCTGGTGTGGTCAAGAAAAAGCTTGGCCCTGTCTGGGTCGGTCCATACTCGGTGGTACGTTGTGTCGGTCAGAATGCTTACAAACTGAACATGTGAGCCGAACACAAGGGTCACCCGGTCTTTAATGTCTCCTTCCTGGAACCATACATCAAAGGTGATACACTGTTCACAGGTCGGTTCCCTGTCCAACCGGGACCGGTCCCCGCTGTCCGGGACGGCGACCCTGAGGAATATGAGGTCGATGAGATTTTAGACGCTCGCTCGGTCCGTCGATCGTCTAAATATGTCATGAAATACCTCATTCGATGGAAGGGTTACGATGCCTCTGGGGACACTTGGGAGTTTAAGGACCACTTGACCAATGCCAAAGGGGCGTTGAAACGGTTCCACCTTTGGGCCGTTGGAGTCCCTTCATAACTGTCATTTCGATTGACACGGGAAGGTGACAGGCGGTCCTGTCTCCATTTAAAGTTGGAGGGGAAAATATATGACAGTTAGTGAGCGAGAGCGATAAAGGGACAGTTACGTGAATCCTAAGTGTCAGCATAGTGACAGAGGGGACAGCCTGGCCCACATAAAGCACCTTGAGCTGAAGGAAAAAGGGCCTCGCACAACACTACATCACTTAACTCACCCTAAAACACAATCATACGTTTATGTTTAGCGCATCGCAACTACGTCAACTTTTAGCAATCATCTTGTACGGTAAACAGCAGCGAATCCACTATACTAATACTAACATACTTCCTGCAATCCCTATAACAAAGGTCCATATCCTACTAACTTGTGCCCTGGTTACATGCACAGGATGGCGCCCACCACACAAAAGGAGGACAGAAAGCGCAAGGCAGAAGAAGCCAGGAGGACAATGGAGCAATACCAGAAGGAGCTGGCGGCGACGTCCCTCACCAGGAGAGAACAAGATAGGGTCCGTAGACAACTAGAGGCGGCAGAAGAGGCACGGAGGAAGAAGGATCAGGATGCGGAAAACCTCAGGAAAGCTGAGGAGGAGAGACAGAAGAAACAACAAGAAGAAGCGGCAGCGGCAGAGGAGGAGAAAAGGAAAAAGATTGAAGCGGACAGACAGAAGAGCTTGGCCACTTACNGGACAGGCAGAAGAGCTTGGCCACTTACATGTATACTGTGGTGGGTGGCCAAAACTTTGATATCCTGAAGGAAGCATTGCTGGCAGCCCAAGAGATTAACAAGCTGGAACAAACAACACTGCTCCAGGGGGAAGGAGCTGCAGCACTGGATAGGTACATCAAGACACACACTGGTGTGGTCCTCTACGAAGATTATGCCAAGATGGTGGGCTATACAGCAGAACAGGCCCGGTACCTTGCCGATGATTCAGAGAACAAGCCAGTCCCAATATCGGAAATAGTGGGAGATCAGAGACTGATCAGGATGGTGAGCATGCGGCCTAATAGCTTTAAGGATACGGTATTCTACCTCACACTATTGCCAGCTTACAACAAAGTTGAGAGAAGGAGCTGGGACTACTTGGCCAGGGAAGCAGGACAGCAGATATTCTCTCCCCACTGGTTCCCATGTAAACTGAGAAAGGCTGAGCATGGACCCCAGTACTACCAGCAGCCAACAGACTGGAGGTGGATGACCGTCACAAACCAAAAGCAGGAGTGTGATCGAGCCCAACCAGACGATTTCCATTATGGCCTAGATGGCTGCCTCATCCTGCCACCTCACATTGCCCCTTGGGACCGCAGGCTAAATGGCTGCCTGAGCAATATGAATGCGGAGACCAAAGAGCACAGGAGGAGGGAGAGAGACTACTTCTCTAAGGGAAAGCATGCCTTCGTCAAATGGGCGAAGAATGCAGGCCGGATAGATATCAGCAGGCTGAAGGCCAAGCAACCTCAAGCGCGCCCTAAGAAAGGGAGGTCAGTAGATTACTCCATGTCTACCAGGGAGCAGGACAATCTAGTGGACGAGACTCCTACTCTCTCAGAGGAGGAGGATGAGGAGGAGGAAGGAGAAGAACAAGGCAAAGGAGAAGCATCCGGAGCTGGTACTCAGGAGACCCAAGGGCAGGCAACAGCACTTCCTAAGGAACCAAGATCAGGTATATGGAACGTGATCCCGGTCATAGAGGCAATTGGACCCCGCACTCGCTCCCCCAGCCCACCTGCCCAAGCAGGGGAAGAAGCTGATCTGACTGTACTGGGCAGCAGACACAGGCAGAAATCCCCAGAGGACAGGGGTGCCAGAAGAGGGACACGCGGGTGGGCCAGAGGTATGCCGGCCTCCCCCTCCGCTCAGGGGCATGTACCTCTAGCCAATGTATTTCAGCATCCTACTGGAATGCCTGTCTATGTGGGAATCAACACCCAAATAGTTGAAGAGCAGGCCACCATCCTCCGTTCTCCCCGAGGGCCAACTTTAGAGCAAACAGGGTTCTTTAGAAGGCCAGCTGACAGACCTAGAGGGCTGTCCAGATCTAGGTCCAGATCTTCGTCTCCTGACCCTGAAGCCCCAGGAACAACCCCTTAAGGTGACAGGCTGAAAAGACAGTCAGTAGGGGAGGCTGGTCAGGGTCAGTTCCTTTATTTAAGGCTTTTGCAGTTTAATGTTGTCGAGGCGACAACAAGTTAAGTTGGAGGGATTGTAATGAATCAGTATATTAGTGGATATAATATTCATTTAAATATAATAGTTAATTAAGTTCAGCCTGCTGAACTTTAGTTAATTAGTCAGTGTGCTAGACTTTACATAATTATCAATTTAGTGACTCAGCCGGAAGCAGCAGGCTGAAGTCCATATAAGTGAGCTTGCTGACCCATTCTTTGACAGCCAGCTGACTTTCGTACTCGGTAGCAGCGAACTGCCTTGATATGCACCTAAGTACGATATGCTAGATGAATGGCCAGATGACATCCCTATGATGGATGGCTATTCGGGATGATGGGAGATGGCGGTGAATTTGGTTAACCGAGGTCCTACCAACGTGGTTAACTCCCGGGTAGGCGGTGCCATCGCACTGACCGTTGAACAGTAAACTCATTCCATGTACATATGCTAGGCATTGCTCTCGAGTTCGGCATTCGGAAACGAGGCCAACTCTCTTGTACAGCTTACTGAGAGAGATCTGAATCCAAAGCGAGAAGCCATTGATACACACTGTCTTCTAACCTTGCTTATGTATGAGTTTACTGATTTGCATTATTGATGCTAGTTTACACGCATTTGACTTACGAGTATTATTCACTGCTAGTGTGTTGTCCTTTGCCGTTTAATCAGTTAACGGAAAATACCATAAAGATTACTTGCTGATATAAAGATCTTTATTAATTGTTAATTGCCTATTTGGTGAGTCGATTCATTTCAGCTGCGAGGTCGGCAGAAACTTAGCACACTGCTTATATATCTAGATCGTCCCTATGACGAAGACACAAGCCTCCTTACACTTGACCAAGTGTACAGGTGGCATCCAAAAACATATAGCCAATTGGACCTAAGGCAAGTAGTCTAACCCCCTCTAGTATCCACATTGACTTCACATACAGCAGTCAACACACCGTACAGATCCAAGTCTCGATATGCTGACCTATCTGAATCCCTCGCTGGCTCCAACAAGCCATAATCCCATAGTAAGACATGCCAAGCACCAAGGATGGCAACACCCAAAGCTCATTCAACTCAAGCACTCAAAGTACTCATTGACCGCGGCTGCTTTTGAACACTTAACCCTTAATAAGTCATGCAAAATAAAAGAGAGTCAAAGGAAAGCCCTTGCGTCCATAAACCCAAGCGCTTAACCCCTTTAACCACATTAGGTCAAATAATCCAGCAGACTGACTTAACCTAAGTCAGCAATCACATAAGACCCGCATCCATAAACCTCAGCACACTGACTAAACCCATCTTAAGCTTATCCAAGCTCCTACGATTCCATCAAGTACCACAAAAGCACCGTCTCACACATAGCAAAAAATCAATGTGGCAAACGAGAGAAGCACACAATGTCACAGCCACGGTTGGGAGTAGGGGGTATCTGTAGGATGCCATTGTTGCTGCCGAAGCCTCTTCACATAGAAGTCGCAGCATGCTGAAGCTTGTGGACGACGTAGTGCACTTGGACCGTGGCGAGGATAACTTGTCGTCAATCCTTACTTGGAAACTTAAGATAGTAAATCATGTGTGCATGTGCTGTCTCAATTGCTCAACACATGCAGCCACACTCAAGCTCCCTCAACCTAACTACCACACAAATAATGAGAGAGGAACGTCTCTTGCAAAGCAACATGATTAAACCCTAAGAGATAGTACAACTGACTAACAAGTCCTCTAGCACAGCTGGAGTGCACACCCCTCTCTATACTAGCCGTGAATTGCATGTAACAACACACAACGACTATGATCAAGTGAGGTAAATGAGTCATATCTAGCTTGCTAGGCTGCAACTCCCTTGAGGCTGCCCTTGATGCTTGCAGACACCTCTTCCATCAAGCCTCCACTTAAGGCTTCTCATTGCATGGATCCGTACACAAGAGGCTAGGAAAGTCAGGTTAGTATGCCGCATAATTCATTGAGCCAAGAGACACTAGGTGAGTGGAAGGATCCTGGACACGATGTGCAATGCTCTACGTCTTACACTTCCCAAGCTCCACCTAGACTCAGCACACCACACAAGTAAGCCTCACACAATTACCTCATGAGACAAAGAAGACAAGCACGGACATTCAAGAAAGGACTTAGCTTCGATACCACTGAAATGAATCTTGCTTATTCAAGATAAACATTTCATTTAAATATATAATATCAGAGAAAGGTGGAAGCGTGTAAAATCAGAGAGCGATCTTTGCCCTTAGAATGAATTCCGTTTCCTCATCTATACCCCTTGACTCACTTACCGTAATGTGTCATAGTTGCACACTAACACAAGGCACAAGAAAGAGGCGAGCTTGAGGACTAGAGCTTCTCCTTTAGAAACTCATGGCCTCTTGCCTACCAAGCATACAAGCATGTGTAAGCACATACACAACATCAGGGGACTGAATAGCAAAGGCGCTCTCATTTAAATGACCATAAAGTAGCTAAAACACTTCCCACTGACTTAGGTGCAAAACCATAGAATTTGTCTGCTACGTGACCCCGAAATGTCAGAGGGCATAACTCTGTTAATACTACTCCAAATTGAGCAAACGAAACGTCAACGAACGCATCTTGACGACATCTCTTTGAAACGTCCTAGTTTGCTCCATTTGGAGCACGGACGAGGAAGCCATGTCAATTTCTGTGAAAGATGGTCAAAATAGCGAACCCAAAAGTGCATGCACACAACACTTGCCAGTAGAAATCCGACTCAAAAGCCTACTGTCCAGAATGAGGGACCACGAGATTCAGCCTGCTATGTACCTCGTGACCACCTGGTTGACCACAGCGCAAAGTGCGCCGTTTTGTGGGAAACCCGTTAAGTTGGGACCCACGAATCTAGGTATAACGACCATATTAATTGGTCGACTGACGAAAGTCCTAGCTGTTCAGCAGATTGACGACGACTCCGCCTGCCCAGGAGTTAACCACACTGGTAGGACATTGGTTTACCAAATCTCAGTCGACCTCCCGACATTCAGTATACTACGATCACATGTGCCAATCTACAAATAATAATCCAAATGAATATATCTATCCTCAGCGTACTGAAGCTAGCGAGCTTACTATATGTCAACCTACTGATATTATATCTTATATATAATTGATATATAACTTTCAACAAACCGCATTATGATACAAAAGTCATCCTGCTGACCTTTTCATCAAAGTCAGCAAACTCGCATGACATCGACATACATTCATTTAGATGAACTCGAACATGTGAGTATATTGACATAATACTTATTTAGTGTTGTATTTATACATGCAATGAATTAAATAAATAATGCATTGATTCATTACATATGAGATCACACGTGAGCTGCTCCGCCGACGTCTGCGATCCGCCGTCCCACCTGTGCCAGCTACCTACGTGTCTCCCGCACCTCCCTCCATCCGCCATCCCGCAACTCCGTTGGCCACTCGTGTCACAGAGCTTGCTCCGTCGTTGCCACCCTCCACTCCAGGTGAGTTGTCTTCTGTGGCTCCCTCTTTCCTTCCTTCTCCATTGCAGGGCCCGCGGACATCTCGGTCAATACCCCCTCCCTCTTTTCTTACTCCGCTCGAACAACAACGTGCATTGTGTAGTGATTTGAGTTATTATATATTAGTTTGCATACATTTTAATGTTCTCAAATATATTTGGAGTAGTATTGTGTGGATTCAAGTGTGAATAGGTACTCTAGTGACTTGGTTCATGTCCTTTGAACCTTCTAAGGCATTTTTGAAGTTAGAGGAAAGACCTAGAAGAACTCCACGTGGCAAAAGTCAAATATGCCATTCTTAGGTCAAAAGGACATGTGTACATTATTCTAGAAAGAGGTGGCAAGTTTTGGGATGTGTTGGGTGCCAACACATCAACATACACCTTCCTAGAAATTACTTACGTAGCAAGTATATAAACAAGAGCTAGAACATAGAAAGACATTCCAGAATCACTCTTGTACTTGCCAAAATCCAGAAATATATTAACTTTCAAGAAGCCATCTCTCTTTCAAGATTATACCACTTGTGTTCAAAGATCATTGTCATGAATAGATAAAGTATTCTATTTCACTAAGTACTTTATCTATCTGTTTCACTATAGTGGTATCAAAGCTAGGCACTTTGGTAGCACAAAAAGATGGCCGATCCTCAAGACCAACAGCAAGCTTTCGAAGGAGGCCCTTCCTCTCCAAGAGACCCTCCTCCAGCGCCGATGGGAGAGCCCACTCAAGAAAATCTGCAACAACAAGAAGCACCTCAAGGAGGAGCACACCCTCCTCCAGCGCCGATGGGAGAGCCTACTCTAGGAAATCTGCAACAACAAGAAGCACCACAAGGAGGAGCACCGTCAAATCCCGTGGCAGCCGCTATAGCAAAGTTGACCCCACCACAAGGAGTTCCCGCCAATGAGTGGGCAGCCTTCCTAATGACCGTCCACAATCAAGTGGGCATGGCCACCTATGAAGCAACCGTGCAAGCGTCAAGAGAAGCTATGGCTGCCATGGTTGCCCCTATTGCGAGCAATGCTCAAAATCCAGCCCCGGCTCAAGCGCCTCCACAAGAGCCAACGAGAGCAAGGAAACTCATCAAGCCCGGCAAACCCGACACTTTCAACCCCGGGAAAGGTGCCAACCTGAATTTATGGCTCTACCAAGTGGAGACGTACCTCGCGTTCCTTGAAGTACCCGAGGAGGACTACGTTCCCTTTGCCGTTACCTTACTTAGAGGAGCAGCAACATCATGGTGGCGTAACTATCAAGCGGCTATATATCAAGCTATGGCGCACCCCATGCTCGGCCAAGAGCCCCCACCATCATATGCAAGATGGGCAGATTTTCGTGAGGCCCTCAAATTCATGCCCATCAATGCGGAGAAGATTGCCCGAGGAAAGCTCCACCATCTCAAGCAAACAACGTCCGCTCAAGAGTATACATCCAGATTTCACGCCCTCACTCTTGAGATCCCCAACATGTCTCTCGAGGAGAAGATTGACCGCTACATCTTTGGCCTCAAACCGAAGGTGGCAAAAGAAGTGGAATTACGCAACTTGACGAACTTCTCAAAGATCATTGAAGTGGCCCAAAAGGTGGATACCTTGGATTTCAAGCACTCCGTGCCTTCATCTTCACGGGTACCGGCGACGCGGGTGTACGCAGCCCCTTCCACATCCGAATCTGGACCCACACCCATGGAAATCGGAGTTATTAAAAGGGACCCCGCGGCTACCCGGAAGAGTGGAAAATCCTCCAATGACACTTATGATGCAAGAAACCAGCAAGGAGTGAAAGCAAGACTCTCCCCGGTTGAAAAAGAAACTCTCATGACGGCTGGACTATGCTTTTATTGCAAGGAAAAGGGCCATCGTGCACTTTCATGCCCCAAAAAGTTGTCAAAAAACGGACAGCGCCGGTAGGCCAGGAGCCTACCACCCCAAGACCCACTTCACGAGAAGGCAACAAGCCAAGTGAGGTGGAGACCCCCGATTAAGACGACGTTCCAGCCCCAATGACTTTGAGGTTACCTTGGAGGAGAGAAGGTCCACATCTTGGTGGATAGCGGAGCTCAAGGCAACTTCATTGCTGCAGATTTTGCCACCAAGCACGGTATTACTATGCGAACTCTTGACCACGACGAGGAGATTATGATGCCCGATGGATTCTCCTATACTACCCCTTCCAAGAAGACGTACCCCTTGGCACTCTCTATCAAGTCCTTCAAGGATAGAGTAGTGTTCTCCCCCATGCAATTGGGCAAGTACGACGTCATCCTAGGGACGCCTTGGTTGACCAAGCACAACCCCCAAGTTGATTGGAGGACCGGTACTATCAAGATCAAGAATGACATCACTTCAAGAATCTGTATTTTGCGCGCAATCCAGAATATCCAGACCCAAGACATCCAGAAGCCGGCACACGAGATACTATTGTCCGCCCTCCAACTCAAGAGACTTGTGAGGAAGGGACACGAGCTTCTTTTGGCCTTGATCACGCCAAAAGACATCAAGAAAGACATCGAGAGTCAAGAAGGCAGCCCCGTTCCCAAGGAGATACAAGAAGTCTTTGAGGACTACAAAGAAGTGTTCTCCCCGGAATTGCCCAAGGGCCTACCCCCCAAAAGATTCGTAGACCACAAGATAGAGTTGGAGCCCGGAAGCAAGCCCATCTCTCGGCCTACGTTCAAAATGTCATACACGGAGCTAGACGAAGTCAAGAAGCAAATCAAGGAGCTACTGGAGCATGGCTTCATTCGACCTAGCAAGTCGCCATTTGGAGCCCCGGTGCTATTTGTCAAGAAGAAAGATGGTACCTTGAGGATGTGTGTGGACTATCGCGCCCTCAACAAGATCACCATCAAGAATCGATACCCGCTGCCGCGCATGGATGAGCTCATGGACCGGCTGGTTGGAGCCAAGTACTTCACGAAGATTGACTTACGGAGCGGCTACCACCAGATTCGCATCGCAGAACCGGACATAGAGAAGACGGCATTCAGGACAAGATATGGACATTTTGAGTTCATGGTCCTGCCATTTGGACTCACCAACGCGCCAGCAACTTTCATGACTATGATGAACACCATATTTCAGCCCATGTTGGACAGATTTGTGGTGGTATTCATCGATGACATCCTTATCTACAGCAAGACCCTTGAAGAGCATGCGAGACACTTGAAAGAAGTCCTTGAAGTATTGAAGCAAAACAAGCTGTTTGCGAAGGAGTCAAAATGCGAGTTTGCCAAACAAGAAGTGGAGTTCCTAGGTCTCCACGTGACTGCTGATGGCATCAAGATAGACCCCAAGAAGACCACGGTGGTGGAGGAATGGCCAACCCCCACGACCAAGAAAGAACTCCAGTCATTCTTGGGATTTGCCAATTGGTACAGAAAATTCATCCAAGGCTTCTCGCACATAGCAGCCCCCCTGACAGATCTACTCAAGAAGGACAGGCTATATACATGGACCGAGAAAGAGGAAGAGGCATTTCAAGAGTTAAAGCGAAGATTGACCACATCCCCGGTGCTCACACTCCCAAGTCCAAACCCAGATTGGCCCTTCCACGTCATCACCGATGCATCTTCCTATGCAATAGGAGCAATCCTGCTTCAAGACCAAGGCAAGGGACTGCAGCCCATCGCCTACGAGTCAAGGAAGCTAAATCCAGCCGAGCAAAATTATACAACCACGGAGCGAGAGGCATTGGCGATTGTACATGCCTTGAAGGTTTGGCGCTGCTACGTTGAAGGACGCAAAGTACTGGTCACCACGGACCACGAGGCGTTAAAGCACCTCCAGACGCAGCCGTATCTCTCAAGGAGACAAGCAAGATGGAGCGGATACTTGCAACAATACAACATCACGATTCAGTACCAGCCCGGCAAGACAAACCCGGCTGACCCCCTCTCAAGACTGCAATTAAATGCAGTGATGGTATCCCTGAAGACAGATCTGGAAGCTCGATTTTCAGCCGCCTATGAAAGAGACCCTTACTACAAGAACGGAGAAGCAGCCTTGGACCCATACAAGAAGCAAGAAGGCAATTATTGGGCGAGGCAAGACACGGGCCAGAGATGTGTTCCTAATCACTTAGACCTCCGGCTCTTGCTTCTACGAGAAGCACACGACAACCCTCTTGGAGAACACTTTGGAATCCTAAAGACCACGGGCTTCCTAGCCAGGACTTATTGTTGGCCAGGCATGTCTAAGCAAGTCAAGGAGTACTGCAGGAGCTGTGACACATGCCAAAGAGTCAAGCTATCATCCCAAAAGGCGGGAGGACTCCTCCAACCACTACCAATCCCCGAAAGACAATGGACGGACATCTCAATGGACCTTATCGTGGACTTGCCCGTGACACCTCGAGGCCATAATGCAATACTCACGGTGGTGGACAGACTTACCAAGATGGCTCATTTTATTCCCACGACGACTAAGGCTACAGCACCACAACTTGCAAGACTCATCTTTGACAACATCTTCCGACTCCATGGACTACCATCAAGAATTGTGTCGGATAGAGATGCAAGATTCACAAGCCATTTTTGGAAAAATCTCTTCAAGAACTTCGGTACATCGCTGGATATGTCTACTGCCTACCACCCACAACCAGATGGGCAAACCAAGCGTATGAATCGTACCCTAAAGACCTCTCTAAAGGCCTACGTGTCTACCCTCGAGCAAGACTGGGACATGTACTTGACCCCCCTCGAGTTTGCCTACAACAACACTACGCAGGCCTCTATCCAAGAGTCCCCATTCTTCCTCAGCTATGGCTTCCATCCGACCACGCCACTGAGCTTCACGGCTGGCCTTGATGAAGTACCTGCAACCACAAATTTTATGGAGACATTAGAAGCAGCCCTTACAGCAGCGAAGAAAGCTCTACAACACGCGCAAGATACTCAAGCAAGAGTGGCGAACAGATCTAGAAGAGAAATTACGTACAGAGTGGGTGACAACGTGTTACTGTCATCCAAGAATATTTCCCTGAACAACAGGCCTGCCGGCAACAAGTTCTCTCCCAAGTATTTGGGACCCTTCAAGATTATCCAGCAAGTCAACCCCGTTGCTTTCAAGCTAGAACTTCCCCAGACTATGCACATCGACCCCGTATTCCACGCTTCCCTCTTCAAGCCATATGTGCAACCCGACAACAAGTTCCCAGGATGTGTGACAACCCCACCAGCCCCAACAATAGTGGATGATCATTTGGAGTACGAAGTGGAAGACATAGTGGCTATGAGAAATTTCAGGAGACAGCAGCAATACTTGATCAAGTGGAAAGGATATCCAGATTCGGAGAATAGTTGGGTGGCGGCGCACTACCTTGACAAAGTTCAGAGAAAGTTGAAGCGCTTCCATGCCGCCAACCCCCATCTTGGACCAGCCCCAAGTCTCTCTACTAGAAGCTCGAAGACTTCAGGGAGGCAGCCTGCCACCATCAAGAAGCAGCAGAAGACCCCTTGGAGGCAGCCTGCAAGAACAAGAAAGAGGAAAAATTGACATGAGACACTCTTCTCTTCTAGCAGTTTCTGGACAGAAAACTAACACTGCTATTGGTGATAGGTCTCTGCACAAGAAATTCTGAAAATTTATCTGATCGTAGTCCATGAGTAGTCGGTCATTTAGAGTCCAAGTTTGCTCAATTTGGAGCACTGGTGAGAGAGATATGATGCTCTAAGTAGAAGGGGGTCAGGCTGCAGGCATTGTAAGGGCAGAATATGCCTTCTGACATTGTACCCTCCCCTGAACTTGGAATGCTCTGAAGCTCAAGACTCTGGTAAATCATCTTACAGCGCCCAGTTTGAGACTTAGTTTGCATAATTTGGAGAAGTATAGAAGGACTTATGATTTTCAGAAGTTTCTGCACAGATGTGGAGGAGTGTCTACTCTCTCAGCTCTCAACGACACTCCAGAAATTAGAATGCTCTCAAATTTGGTGACCCGGTAGAGTTCTCCGACGCAGTCCGTTTGGCTTTCAAATTTTTAGATTTGGAGCAGTTCTGTGGACGCTATGAAGTTTTGAATTTGTGGCAAATTTTGGGCCAACTTGTACAATTTTCTTCATCATCAAGGAGTAGGCTAGCCAATAAGGTCACACCACCCACGACCTTGCCTAGTCTACCTTACATGTGTAGCACCTGACTTGGCGCCTTGGACTAATCCTCTTCACATGTGTGGCATCTGACTTGAAGCTGTTGACTAGTCTGCTCCACATGTGTAAGACCTTACTTGACGCGCCGAGACGTCGCTTTTTCTGTCGGGGGGGTGATGTAGTGATTTGAGTTATTATATATTAGTTTGCATATATTTTAATGTTTTCAAATATACTTGGAGTAGTATTGTGTGGATTCAAGTGTGAATAGGTACTCTAGTGACTTGGTTCATGTCCTTTGAACCTTCTAAGGCATTTTCGAAGTTAGAGGAAAGACCTAGAAGAACTCCACGTGGCAAAAGTCAAATATGCCATTTTTTGGTCAAAAGGACATGTGTACATTATTCTAGAAAGAGGTGGCAAGTTTTGGGATGTGTTGGGTGCCAACACATCAACATACACCTTCCTATAAATTACTTATGTAGCAAGTATATATACAAGAGCTAGAATATAGAAAGACATTCCATAATCACTCTTGTACTTGCCAAAATCCAGAAATATATAAACATTCAAGAAGCCATCTCTCTTTGTCTTGAATAGATAAAGTATTATATTTCACTAAGTACTTTATCTATCTGTTTCACTACACATTGCCTCGTAATGACATGCTTGATAACCAACATGCCTGTCTTCTCATCGACGGTCTCGCTCTCCCCATGGTTGACACGGGGGCTCAGCCAGTCCTTTTGGGTGTAGTCATGTGTCAAAACCTTTGAATCACCGCAGCCAATCTTGAGCCTTGCCCAAACCCCGTGTCTACTGCCATGTTTGCCTTCAACCACACCGCATATCAAACCCGTCGTCGTATTCCCATTACACTCAATGCCCACACCCCAGCTGCTGTCACCCTCTACGCCCAATGCATGGTCACTGAGTCTACCTCTTATGACATTCTTCTGGGTCAAGAACTCAACTTGCTTATCGGGCTCACCATTGACTTATGGCAAGGCATAGCCACATACCAGGTTGATTTTGAGTCTTTAGGCCATCATATGGGTTTTGTAATGAATCAGTATATTGGTAGATATGATATTTATTTAATTATAATAGTTAATTATGTTCAGCCTGCTGAACTTTATGTAGTATTGAGTCTGCTGGACTATATATAATAATCAGTTTAATGACTCAGCCGGAAGCAGCAGGCTGAAGTCGACTTAAGTCAGCTTGCTGACACATTCTTTGACAGCCAGCTGACTTTCGTACTCGGTACCAGCGTACTGCCTAGATATGCATCTAAGTGTGGTGTGCTAGATGAATGGCCAGATGACATCCCTAGGATGCATGGCGATTTGGGATGATGGGAGATGGCGGTGGATTTGGTTAACCGAGGTCCTACCAACGTGGTTAACTCCCGGGTAGGCGGTGCCATCGCTATGGCCGTTGAACAGTAAACTCATTCCATGTACATATGCTAGGATTGCTTTCGAGTTCGGATTCGGAAACGAGGCCAACTCTCTTGTACAGCTTACTGAGAGAGATCTGAATCCAAGGCGAGAAGCCATTGATACGCACTGTCTTTTAACCTTGCTTATGTATGAGTTTACTGATTGCATTATTGATGCTAGTTTACTTGCATTTGACTTACGAGTATTATTCACTGCTAGTGTGTTGTCCTTTGGCGTTTAACCAGTTAACGAAAAATACCATAAAGATTACAGGCTGATATAAAGGATCTTTATTAATTGTTAATCGCCTATTTGGTAAGTCGATTCATTTCAGTGGTATCGGAGCTCTTATCACAGTCTTCTTTGTATGGTAAGGACAAGGTCTCAAACTAGCAATTTCCGAGACATGGAGACCCAGGATAACGAGAATGTCAAAAATCAGGCTGAAAGCCATGTAGCGGGAATCCATACCTATTCTAAAGTAGTGGCAGATACTGCAGCTAGAGAGGCTGCAGATGAGGCAGCTGCTATTGCCGCAGTCACACATAGCAAGCTGAGGAGGAGAGAGCCAGATTAGAAGCTGAACAATTAGCGAAGACTGCTGAAGATACAGAAAGGAGGAGAGGACAATTAGCTGACGAGCTCACTGTCGAGAAACTTATGGCATCAAGGGCCAATGTTTTGAACCCACCTCCAGCTGTACGACCCAATGTACCCCTAGGTCAAATTCGTGACCGGCTGAATGCGGCAGGAATTGCTGCTGCAGGAGCGAGAGGGACTGTTGAGGACACTACTCAGCTAATAGATGCTGCTGCTGATGCTGCATTTGCCAGACTCCCACCCCAGAGTGTAGACTTGGGAGCATTGTTCGTTCAAATGCAATCGCAAATGGCGACCATGTATCAATCCCAACAGGAGGACAAAAGAATCATAATGTCTCTACTGCAGGACAGGGACCAACTGGGTTCTCAAACCATTGGTGGTGGTGGCAGAGGGCCTAGTAAGCCCAAGCCGAAACCTCCCCAGGACTATGATCCTGAGGAAAACAGAAAATATTACCTGATCAAGTTTCTCGCGGATGAGCAGTGGCTGGAGAACTACCCAGAACTGCAAGATTACGAGAAGGTCAGGCACACTGGTGCGCTACTGAAAGGCAGTGCCGCAAACTGGTGGCTATACGAAAAAGGAGAGCGTAAGGTTCAGCAACTCGGTGACCCTACGAGGGCAGAGTTTGTCGAGCAGTTGCATGAGAAGTTTGATGTCATCAACCAGCAGGAGAAAGCTATCTATGCGATGATCTCCTTGGCACTGAAGCAGACCACTTCAGTTGCTGAGTTTGCTCAAAAGTTCCAGGAGAACATGATGAAACAGCCAGACTTGCCAAAACGGTATAGGATAGCATACTTCAGGTATGGCTTGAAATCCGAAGTCTCTGGTCATTTTGCTGAGAAGGAGTATGAGAAACTGGTTGACTTGATCCGGGATGCTGATGCCTGGGATCAGCAGCAGTTCAATCACAAGCGCCAGAGTAATGCTTTGGTGTCTAAGATTGTCAAAAAGCCCCACGGTTCCTACAACGCAATTGAAGGAGACCAGGCTGAGGATGATCAGGGTGATTAATATGAGTATGAGCATAATGCTATACAGTCTAGAGGTAGGGGTGGTTTCTCTTGAGGCGACTATGGAAGAGGTGGTGGTAGGACTAAGCCGAGACCAGCCTCATCAAAATCCATTTCGCTACCATTGTCAGCAGTTGGGCCACTACAGAGAACAGTGTCCAGTCAAGCACCTTCCGAAGGTCGAGAGAAAAGACCAGCCTTTGAAAGACAGCAACAGTCAAAAATTCAGTTTACTGACTGTGAGGATGCTAGAGATAGTGAGTCGTCACTAGGTGCCCTTGTAGCAGGTATTATGGGTCCTGCTGAACTGGATTCACTATGCATGCCTGACAACCAGATAAAGGAGACCATCAGCAATACAGACATCCAGAGAGTGCCCACTCTGGATGCTCTTGTTCCACTTGATGTCCAACATTTCTTTGCTACGTCAGGTGAACAATGCGAAAGTCAGGAAAAGACAGTCCCCCTTATCCTACTGCATTACATGATTGCAGGTAGGAAAGTTAGAGCATTTGTTGACGGAGGGGCGTCACATACTTTTATCCATAAGGACTTAGTTAAGCGGCTAAGGCTGCCTACTGTCACCCTAGAGAATAGAAAAATATTCCTTGGAGATGCCTCAAGTATCCCGAGAGGAGTTATAACCAAGCCTATTGAGGACCAGTTAGGTTCTGGCATTGCAGTTTTAACTAAAACGCTTACATTTGAGGTACTCAATACTGGCTTTTATGATCTCGTGCTAGGCAGGTCCTGGCTTAACAGACATCAAGCTGAAGTGTGTTGGAGCAGAGGTACAATTAATGTGAGAGGAGCCATTGATGGGCAAACTGACTTGGCACCCACCAGTGCTCTTCCTCTTGTCCTGTGTGGATGGCAAATGAAGGAAAAGAAGAAGCTTCCAGAAGGATGCAAGTTGTTGAATGCAATGGAGTTTGTCAAAAGCTGGAACCAGAAGGAAGACAGAATGTTCTGTCTGCTGCTAAGAGAGGTACCTCTTCAACCTGAAGAAGTNGGAGAAAAAGGTAAGCCCTCCGGAGTACCCTACTCCTGCAAAATTTGTTGCTCAGTACACGGATGTATTCAATATGCCTCCAGGACTACCCCCTAAGAGGGAAATAGATCATAGGATTGATTTATTACCTGGGAGTCAGCCACCTTGGCAACGCACGTATGGCTTGTTTTATGTGGAGAGCGAAGAGTTGAAAACACAGATTGCAGAGCTTGAGGAAAATGGTTATATTTCTCCCAGTAAATCACCTTACGGCGCACCCATCCTATCTGTTAAGAAAAAGGATGGCAGNCTGTTAAGAAAAAAGATGGCAGTATGCGGATGTGTGTGGGTTACAGAGCCCTGAACAGAATTACAGTAAAGAACAAGAATGCTTTATCCAGAATCGAGGACTTGCTTGATACCCTGTCTGGTGCTAAGGTGTTTAGTAAGATAGATCTCAAGAGTGGTTATCATCAAATCAGAATTGCTGAGGGGGATGAACACAAGACTGCCTTCCGCACACGTTATGGGCACTACGAGTTCAACGTGATGCCATTTGGACTGACTAATGCTCCTGCGACCTTCATGGGTGCTATGAATGACATTTTCAGACCTCATTTGGATAAGTTTGTGCAAGTTTTCCTGGATGATATTTTAATTTTCTCTAAATATGAAGCTCAGCACGCTGAACACTTGAAGACAGTCATGGACACTCTGAAAAGAAATTACTTAAATGCTAAAATGAGCAAGTGTGATTTCTTTAAGGAAAGTATTGAATTCTTAGGCCACGTTGTCAGTAAAGAAGGCATCGGTGTGGATCCTAAGAAAGTCAGACCATAAGGGACTGGCTAGTACCACAGTCTGTCTTTGAAGTTAGATCCTTCCTCGGGTTGGCTAACTAGTACAGGAGATTTATTGAGAATTATTCTACAAAGGCGAGTAAATTGATTGACCTTACTTAGAAAGACATAGGGTATGTGTGGGGGGAAGAGCAGCAGGCTGCCTTCTAGTCCCGTAAAGATGCCCTTTGTTTTGCCCCAGTGCTAGCCGTGTATGACCCCAGCAAACCGGTGCAAGTAGTCGCTGATGCCTCTGACTTTGCCATGGGTGCTATTTTGTTGCAGCCTGCTGACAAACCCACGAAGGATGGTAAGGTACGGCAGGAGTGGCATCCTGTGTTGTACGAGTCTGTGTTGTACGAGTCTATGAAATGTAATCCAGCGGAGATTAATTACTCGGTGCATGATAAAGAGCTGCTAGCTATCATTCATGTGCTCAAACAGTGGAGAGCATACTTACATGGTAAAGCTTTTAAGGTGATTACAGATCATCTAGCTCTGACCCACTTTCAGAAGAATTCCAAGCTCTCGAGGAGGGAGAACCGCTGGAGCCAGATGCTGGAGCAATTTCAAGTCCAGATCGACTACAAACCAGGGAAGTTGAATCCTGCTTATGCACTCTCTAGAAGACCTGACTTGCAAGAAAGGAACTTTGGTCAACATGCTGTAGATAAAGTCCTGAGTGCACTCACTTCACTGAAGGTGAAAAAGCCGTTCCTCGAATAACTTAGAAAAGCCTACCTTTCTGACCCAACATTTGAGCCCAGCCCCACAGATGGTGTGTGTCGTGCTACTGCACTCGGGTATAAGCTTAAGGGAGGAGTCTGGGTGACCGAAACCACTTCAGGCAGGCTGAAGCTGGTCATTGCTAATAACTTGGAAATAAGGTCCCCTTTATTGAGTCAAGCACATGACAGTTTGCTGGGTAGTCATTTGGGGCAGGCCAAAACTGTTGGAAAATTGGCAAAACATCATCATTGGGAGGGACTACCTCGGGAGGTCTTGAAATACGTTAATGCCTGTGACCAGTGTCAAAAGAATAAGTCTAGGCACACACCACCAAGGGGCCTCTTACAACCGCTGCCCATCCCAGCTGGCCGCTGGGAAACAATATCCATGGACTGGGTGGTCACACTGCCACGAGCTGCCAATGGGCATGATTCAATACTGGTAGCCGTGGATAAATTGACAAAAATGGTCATTTTCATCCCCACAACTGTCAAAGTAACTGCACTTGAAACAGCGAGACAGTTCTACAACCATGTCGTATGCCAACATGGGGTACCCTCTAATATAATCTCAGACAGAGACTCAAAATTTACCTCTAAGTTCTGGAGGGCTTTAATGAGGTTAATGGGAGTCAGGCAGCTGCTCAGCACAGCAAACCACCCTCAGACTGTTGGGCAGACTGAAAGAACTAACCGAGTTCTGCAAGAAGTACTGAGAGCCTATATTAACCAAAAACAAGATAATTGGAATGACGTGTTACCTCAAATCCAGTTTGCGGTCAACAGTGCGATGCACGCGTCAACGGGTAAGACTCCTTTTGAACTGAGCCTGGGTAGAGTCCCTAAGTCACCTTTAGATGTGCTCGGGGAGTCTTTAACTCACCCTGAAGGGATTGACAATCCGGTCTCCCTCCAGTTAACTCAGGAGTTTGTTGATACCCTGTCAGAAGTCCAACAAAACCTGCACAAAGTCCAAGAAAACCAACAAAAATACGCTAATCAACACCGTCGAGAGCTGACATTTTCTAAGGGCTATTTAGTCAAACTGCATTCTCAGCACCTGTACCTCCCTGGTGTGGTCAAGAAAAAACTTGGCCCTGTCTAGGTCGGTCCACATTCGGTGGTGCGTCGTGTCGGTCAGAATGCTTACAAACTGAACATGTGAGCCGAATACAAGGGTCACCCGGTCTTTAATGTCTCCTTCCTGGAACCATACATTAAAGGTGATACACTGTTCACAGGTCGGTTACCTGTCCAACCGGGTCCGGTCCCCGCTGTCCGAGACGGTGACCCTGAGGAATATGAGGTGGAGGAGATTTGAGACGCGCGCTCGGTCCGTCGATCGTCTAAATATGTCATGAAGTACCTCATTCGATGGAAGGGTTACGATGCCTCTGGGGACGCTTGGGAATTTAAGGACCATTTGACCAATGCCAAAGGGGCGTTGAAACGATTCCACCTTCGGGCGGCTGGAGCACCTCCCTAGCGGTCATTTCAATTGACACGGGAAGGTGACAGGAGGTCCTGTCTCCATTTAAGTTGGCGGAGAAAATATATGACAGTTAGTGTGCCAGAGCGAGAAAGGGACAATTTTGTGAACCCTAAGTGTCAGCATAGTGACAGATGGGACGGTTATGTGAATCCTAAGTGTCAGCATAGTGACAGAGGGGACAGCCTGGCCCACATAAGGCACCTTTGGCTGAAGGAAAAAGGGCATTGCACAGCAATACATCACTTAACACACCTGAAAACACATTCGTAAGTTTATGTCTAGCGCACCGCAACTACGTCAACTCCTAGCAATCACCCTGTAAGGTAAACAGGAACGAATATACCATACTAATACGAACTTACTCCCTTCCTGCAACTCCTATGACAAAGGTCGATATCCTACTAACTTGTGCCTTGGTTACATGTGCGGAATGGCTCCCACCACACAAAAGGAGGACAGAAAGCGCAAGGCAGAAGAAGCTAGGAGGACAATGGAGCAATACCAGAAGGAGCTGGCGGCGACGTCCCTCACCAGGAGAGAACAAGAAAGGGTCCGCAAACAACAAGAGGCGGCAGAAGAAGCACAGAGGAAGTAGGATCAGGAAGCGGAAAATTTCAGGAAAGCTGAGGAGGAGAGACAGAAGAAACAACAAGAAGAAGCAGAGGAGGAGAGAAGGAAAAAGGCTGAAGCGGACAGGCAAAAGAGCTTGGCCACTTACAGGTATACTGTGGTGGGGGGCCAAAACTTTGATAGCCTGAAGGAAGCATTGCTGGCAGCCCAGGAGATCAACAAGCTGGAACAGACAACATTGCTACGGAGGGAAGGAACTGCAGCACTGGATAGGTACATTGAGACACACACTGGTGTGGTCCTATACGAGGATTATGCCAAGATGGTGGGCTATACAGCAGAGCAGGCCCGGTACTTTACAGATAATTCGGAGAACAAGCCAATCCCAATACCGGGAATTGTGGGAGATCAGAGTCTCATCAGGATGGTGAGCATGCGGCCCGATAGCTTTAAGGATACGGTATTCTACCTCACACTACTGCCAGCTTACAATGAAGTTGAGAGAAGGAGCTGGGAGTACTTGGCCAGGGAAGCAGGACAGCAGATGTTCTCTCCCCATTGATTTCAGTGTAAATTGAGGAAGGCTGAGCATGGACCCCAGTACTACCAGCAGCCAACAGACTGGAGGTGGATGATCGTCACAAACAAAAAGCAGGAGTGTGACCGCGCCCAACCGGATGATTTCCACTATGGCCTAGACGGCTACCTCATCCTACCACCTCATATTGCCCCTTGGGACCCAAGGCTGAATGGCTGCCTGAGCAATATGAAAGCAGAGACCAAAGAGCACAGGAGGAGAGGGAGAGACTACTTCTCTAAGGGAAAGCATGCCTTTGTCAAATGGGCGAAGAATGCAGGCCAGATAGATATCAGCAAGCTGAAGGCCAAGCAACCTCCAGCGCGCCCTAAGAAACGGAGGTCAGTAGACTACTCTATGTCTACCAGGGAGCAGGACGACTTAGTGGACGAGACTCTTACTCTCTCAGAGGAGGAGGATGAGGAGGATGAGGAAGAAGAACAAGGCAGAGGAGAAGCATCAGGAGCTGGTACTCAGGAGACCCAGGGGCAAGCAGGAGCACTTCCTAAGGAACCAAGATCAGGTATATGGAACGTGATCCCGGTCATGGAGGCAATTGGACCCCGCACTCGCTCCCCCAGCCCACCTGCCCAAGCAGGGGAAGAAGCTGATCTGACTGTACTTGGCAGCAGACACAGGCAGAAATCCCCAGAGGACAGGGGTGCCAGAAGAGGGACACGCGGGTGGGCCAGAGGTATGCCGGCCTCTCCCTTCGCTCAGGGACATTTACCTCTTGCCAATGTATTTCAGCATCCTACTGGAATGCCTGTCTATGTGGGGATCAACACCCAGGTGGGTGAAGAGCAGGCTACCATCCTTCGTTCTCCTCGGGGTACAACTTGAGAACAAACGGGGTTCTTTAGAAGGCCAGCTGACAGACCTAGAGGGCTGTCCAGATCTAGGTCCAGATCTCAGGCTCCTGATTTGGAAGCCCCAGGAACAACCTCCCAGGTGACAGGCTAAAGAGGCAGTCAGTGGGGGAAGCTGGTCAAGTTCAGTTCCCTGACCGGACACTTTTGTAGTTTAATATTGTCGAGGCGACAACAAGTTAAGTTGGAGGGATTGTAATGAATCAGTATATTGGTAGATTTAATATTCATTTAATTATAATAGTTAATTATGTTCAGCCTGCTGAACTTTATGTAGTATTGAGTCCGCTGGACTATATATAATAATCAGTTTAATGACTCAACCGAAAGCAGCAGGCTGAAGTCGACTTAAGTCAGCTTGCTGACACATTCTTTGACAGCCAGCTGACTTCCGTACTCGGTAGCAGCAAACTGCCTAGATATGCATCTAAGTGTGGCGTGCTAGATGAATGGCCAGATGACATCCCTAGGATGCATGGCGATTCGGGATGATGGGAGATGGCGGTGGATTTGGTTAACCAAGGTCCTACCAAGGTGGTTAACTCCCGGGTAGGTGGTGCCATCGCACT
Source organism: Mesotaenium endlicherianum (assembly GCA_009602735.1). NCBI lineage: Eukaryota > Viridiplantae > Streptophyta > Zygnematophyceae > Zygnematales > Mesotaeniaceae > Mesotaenium > Mesotaenium endlicherianum. Next base: position 245,578 of record WELA01006130.1, read on the forward strand.
TGCCGTTGAACAGTAAACTCATTCCATGTACATATGCTAGCATTGCTTTCGAGTTCGGATTCGGAAACAAGGCCAACTCTCTTGTACAGCTTACTGAGAGAGATCTGAATCCAAGGCGAGAAGCCATTGATACGCACTGTCTTCTAACCTTGCTTATGTATGAGTTTAGTGATTGCATTATTGATGCTAGTTTACTCGCATTTGACTTACGAGTATTATTCACTGCTAGTGTGTTGTCCTTTGCCGTTTAACCAGTGAACGGAAAATACCATAAAGATTACTTGCTGATATAAAGATCTTTATAAATAGTTAATTGCCTATTTGGTAAGTCGATTCATTTCAGGTTATCTTCCTCTTATCTTTACACACTCGCCTTCTTCTCTCGCATGTCCCTGGCCGCAGCTTTTGCAGTCACCATCGACGACGTTAGTCACTGTGTTCTCTTTGACCCTGCTTACGTCCTAACCTACGGCACCAAGCCTGCTCCTCTCCTCGCGGGTTCTGCTCAACCTGCTCCCTCGTCTCAGCCACCGCCCTACACTATCCCTTCTGCTACCCTCCAGCAGATACATGCAGCCTTACACTATCTCTCTCCTCTACCAATGGGCACACCCTCTGTTCCTCCCATTTTACGTCCCACGTCCTCTCTTCCAGTTGTTAACACTACTCCCATTCCTTGGCTTCCACCTCCCGAGGGAATTACAGTCTTAGATTTGTTTGCAGGGGTCTCATCTACAGTTGTTGGTCTCTTGCAGAGTGGACACCGTATTGCACACCACTATTACTACAATGTAGATTCTGTTGCACATTTGGCAAGTCAACCACAACTGGCTGCTTTACACCTTGCTTTCTACAAATTGTTCCCTACATCGGCATCTCACACAGCCTATTCCGCGTTGCCTCAGGATATTTGTCTCCTCTAGCAAGACCACTTGCATGCCATAGGTCCTGTCCATCTTATCGTTGGCGGCTGGGAGTGTCAGGGTCATTCTCGCCGCTCGGGTTGGTACTGGCAAGGGATTTGCTGATCATCATTCTTAATTGTTTTTTGAGCTCATGCCCGTCTTAGGTCTCCTCCAGACCTCTTAAACCTCTCCCCCTGCCTACCTGCTCAAAAACAATAACTCCGCGGATGATAATCGCGCTCACATCCGTGCCACCTTCCTCACTATTACCTCCATTTTGGGGCCCGGTGTTACCCTCGACGCCGCGGTTGTTGGATCTTACGTTCACCATTTGCGGGTGTGTCTCGGCAAAACCTTGTGCCTCACACTACCTTGGAGCCTATTATTCACCACGTCCATGCACTCTCATCCCCCTCGCATTGCCGTCACCTCCATCCTGGCCCCACACCGTTGTCCTATGGAACTTAATCATCCAGACCATTCTTCTGTCAGGTCGACTTCCCGGGTCACCCCCGCGCCGCTTTTATCACTCTCGTCAGCCGCCCCCGCTCTTTTGCATTCCGTCACTACGGGTCTGGCATGTTGTTTGTTTCCCACACCCACCGTTATGTTGAGCCTTCTGCGTTCGAACGCAAGCTCACCCTCGGTTTTCTTCCCCACGCCACTGCCTCTCCCTCCTTATCTAACTTCCAACGGTGCCAACTCCTCGGTTGGGTCATGAATGTTCATGCTCTTACATGGCTCTTCTCTTCCTTCCCATCCTCAATGCTCGGCATCCTGATCCTTTCTTTCACATTCTAGCCTATCAGTTACATGCTTTCGGCTGGGGGGGGGGTGTCAGTCTGATTTTTTAACGCCTGCGTAGGAATTACAGTCCTTAGGTCCCTCATCTGACATTTCTGCATCCAAACCTAAGGATGGGTGGGACCTGGATACACGGTTAATTAAGGGTGAAATCCTACAGGTCACCTAAATGCTCGAACGGAACGAAGCCTATTTTGCATGGTCGGTCATGGATTTAGAAAGGTGTACGGTATCTCAATTCACCATCGATCTCACTATTACAAATCCAGTATTTCTAAGGGACTATTGGCATGCTAAGGTTGAACATGACATTAGTTATGCAAGAGAAAGTTACTGATTTGTTAAAGGCTGATATGATTGAGGAGTTGATGTCGGATTTTGCAACCCCCACTGTTATGCCTGCTAAAAAGGATGCGATGGGGAATTGTACAAAAAAACGTATGTGTGGAGATTACCGGGGACTTAATGCTGTCACGAAGTTGGATCACTATCCCATGCCTGTGCCTGAGGATATCTTTGATGTCCTTGAGGACGCTAGTGTCTTCAGTGTGTTTGACCTGCGTCAGGAGTTTAACCAGATCCTCATTGATCCCAAGGATAAACATAAGATTGCCTTTTGGGCAAACCGTGGTTTGTACCAGTGGAAAGTCATGCCGTTTGGGTTAAAGAACGCACCTGCCCGTTTCCAACGTATTATGAACCGAGTGCTTAGTGGGTTGCCTTTCGCTCGTTGTTACATCAATGATGTGCTCATTTTCAGTCGCACTGTAGAGAAACACTTAACACACGTTGAACAAGTCCTACAATGCTTGCGGAATGCGGGTTTGAAGTGTCCTCCAGGGTAACGTAGAAATGCAACCCTTTTTGTTCCTTACCTTGGCCACCATATCGTTCTTGGGGGGTTTAAACTGCAACAAGTTAAAGTCGATGCTATTTGACGACTACCAGCCCCGACTGATGTGTCTAGGTTGAGGGCTTACATGGGGATCACTGGGTATTATCGTCATTTTTGCCCTTATATTAATGCGATTGCAGCTCCTTTGAAGGAACTCTTAAAGAAGGATGTACCTTGTAAAATGGACTGGTGAACGTCAAGTTGCTTTTGACAACTTGAAGGATCTCCTCTCCTCTGCTCCTATCCTACGCAGACCAGATTATAGTAAGCCATTTTCCCTTCACACTGATTGGAGTCACCTCGGGTTGGGGGCTGTACTTGCTCAGGAGGATGAGGAAGGTCATGAATACGTTGTTGCTTATGCTAGCCGTAGTAACAACTCTGCCAAACGAAATTATAGTTCATATGAAGGAGAATGCTTGGCTGCGGTTTGGGCTGTGGTGCACTTTCGCCCTTACCTCTATGGTACCCACTTGTAATGAATCAGTCCATTATTTATTCAATTAATTTCATATACAAATACAACCCTAAATGAGTATTATGTCAACATACTCACATGTGCGAGTTCATATAAATGAATGTATGTCAATGTAATGCAAGTTTACTTACTTTGTCAAAAAGGTCAGCAGGATGGCTTTTGTATCACAGTGTAGTTTGCTGACTTTGTTGAAAAGGTCAGCAGGATGGCTTTTGTATCACAGTGTAGTTTGCTGACTTTGTTGAGAAGGTCAGCAGGTTGACTTTTGTATCATAGTATAGTTTGCTGAGATTTATATATCAGTTATATATAGGATATAGTAGCAATAGGTTGACATGTAGTAAGCTCGCTTGATATTAGTCAATATACTTAGCTTCAGTACGCTGAGGATAGATATATTCATTTAGATTATTATTTGTAGATTGGCACATGTGATCGTAGTATACTCAAAGTCGGGAGGTCGACTGAGATTCGATAAACCGATGTCCTACCAGTGTGATTAACTCCTGGGTAGGCGGAGACGTCGTCAGTCAACTGAACAGTTAGGACTTCAGTCAACCGACCAATTAATATGGTCGTTATACTTAGATCCGTGGGTCCCAACTTAACGGGTTTTTCACGAAACGGTGCACCTTGCGCCGTGGTCAACCAGGTGGTCACTAGGTACATAGCAGGCTGGGATCTCGTGGTCCCGCATTCTGGACAGTAAGCTTTACAGTCAAATTTCTACTTGCAAGTCATGTGTGCACTTTTGGGTTCGTTCTAATGACCAGCCTTCACGGAAATTGACATGGCGGCTTCGTCTGCGCTCCAAATAGAGCGAACTAGGACGTTTCGGAAAGGTCTTGTCTAGATGCATCCGTTGCCGTTGAGTTTGCTTGATTTGGAGTATTTATTATTTTTTAGTATTTGGCAGAGGTATGCCCTCTGACATTTCGGGGTCACACAGCGGACAGATTCCATGGTTTTGCACCTAAGTCAGTGGGATGTGTTTTAGCTACTTTATGGTCATCTGAATGAGAGCGCCTTCGCTATTCAGTCCCTTGATGTTGTGCATGTGCTATACATGCTTGTATGCCTGGTAGGCACGAGGCCATGAGTTTCTAAAGGAGAAGCTCTAGTCCTCAAGCTCGCCCTTTCTTGTGCCTTGTATTAGTGTGCAACTATGGCCCACTACGGTAAGTGAGTCAAGGGTTATAGATGAGTAAACAGAATTCATTTTAAGGGCGAAGATCGCTCCCTGAGTTCACACGCTTCCACCTATCTCTAATCTTATACATTTAAATGAAATATATCAATCTTGAATAAGCAAGATCCATTTCAGTGCTATCGGAGCTAAGTCCTTTCTTGAATGTCCGTGCTCGTCTTCTTTGTCTCATGAGGTAAGTGTGTGAGGCTTACTTGTGTGGTATGATGAGTCTAGGTGGAGCATGGGAAGTGTATGAATGTAGAGCATTGCACATCCTGTCTAGGATCCTTCCACTTGCTCACCTAGTGTGTCTCTTGGCTCAGTGTACTATGCGGCATACTAACTTGACTTTCCTAGCCTCTTGTGTACATTTACACGCAACGAGAAGCCTGAAGTGGAGGCTTGATGGGAGAGGTGTCTGCAAGCATCAAGGGCAGCCTCAAGGGAGTTGCATCATAGCAAGCTGGATATGACTCATTTACCTCACTTGATCATAGTCGTTGTGTGTTATATGCAATCTACGGCCAGTATAGAGAGGGGTGTGCACTCTAGCGGTGCTAGAGGACTTCTTAGTCTGTTGTGTTGTCTTTTCGAATTTAAGCTTGTTGCTTTGCAAGAGACGTACCTCTCTCATTATTTGTGTGGCAATTAGGTTGAGGGAGCTTGAGTATGGCTGCATGTGTTGAGACATTGAGACAGTACGTGCACACATGATTTACTAACTTAAGTTTCCAAGTATGGATTAACAACAGGTTATCTTCGCCACGGTCCAAGTGCACTACGTCGTCCACAAGCTTCAATTAGCTGCAACTTCTATGTGAAGAGGCTTCGGCAGCAAAAATGGCATCCTACAGATACCCCCTACTCCCAACCGTGGCTATGACATTGTGTGCTTCTCTCGTTTGTCACATTGATTTGTGCTTGGAGGGTTTAGGGTATGTGCCTTGTGCTTGAATGCTATGTATTAGACGGTGCTCTTTGGTACTTGATGGGATCGTAGGAGCTTGGGTTTAAGCTTAAGACGGGTTTAGTCAGTGTGTTGAGGTTTATGGATGCGAGTCTTATGTGATTGCTGACTTAGGTTAAGTCAGCTTGCTGGATTAGTAGACCTAATGTGGTTAAAGGGATTAAGGGATTGGGTTTATGGACGCAATGACTTTTCTTTGACTCGCTTTTACTTTGCATGGTTTATTAAGGGTCCGAGAGCAGCCGCGGACAATGAGTACTTTGAGTGCTTGAGTTAAATGAGCTCTGGGTGTTGCCAGGCTATAGATCAGCATATCGGGACTTAGGTTGTACGGTTTGTTGACTGACGTATGGAAAGTCAACGTGGATACTAGAGGGGGTTTGACTACTTGCCTTAGGTCCAGTTGGCAATTTGTTCTTGGATGCCACCTGTACACTTGGTCAAGTGTAAGGAGGTTTGTGTCTTCGTCGTAGGGACGAACTGGGCATATTAGCAGTGTGCTAAGTCTCTGCCGGCCTCGCAGCTAACTGAGCTCGCTAGAAGCGCATGCTAGGTAGCATGCAAGATGCATTTGTATATGCGTCAGGTGCATGAAATTCGCATCTCGGGTGCTAGAATCGTGGATCGCCGTTAGCATACCGTAGAGCAGGTGTAAAATGGGCCCTGCTGTAATAGATTCACTATGCACACCTAAGTAAAGACAGAAGAGACCATCGACATTATAGACGTTCTCGCAATGCATGGCTTGAATGATCTTGTTCAGTCTGATGCACAAACATTCTTCTTGCTAGCTTGAGGTTACAGTGCAAAAGTCTTACCAATGATTTATGCACGCTGTTGTTATTGGCTTGCTAAGTGCTTGTTGCAATTGCAATAGGTGCCATGTATGTGCCTCCAGAGAGGAACTTAGTTTTGAGCTATACTGAGTTTGCCCATTGTCATTGGTTGAGTCTATGTGATCCCAATATTTGCCTCGCCCTCTCGGGAACTATGTAAGATGGAGTCATCAGATCTTGAGTAGACTGATGCAGCTAGGGTGTGGTGTTTACCACGCGTAGCTAAGCTCATGGAAGGCAACTTACACACTGGCTTGTTGTCTGTTTGACAGACTGAGACCAGCAAGCTGAGTGTGAAGCAATGGTGACATACAGGTCGAGAGAGGCCGAGGAGTTGGCATGCTGGACGCTGCCACGTGACGCTTCCCCACCTGTCCTCTGGGCAACTTCAGGCAGTAAGGCCTGAAGAAAGGAGTATCCTGAAACATCAGAACTATGATATAGTTGGTTGCTTCTGTTCTCTTTTCGCTTGGATTGTTGACTCTCGCTATTTGGTGGTTGTCATTTTGGCGTATGTCTTGCTAGGAATGACTGGTATGAGTCATTGTATGCATGCGTTGGTAGAGTCAGCTAATTGAGCTACTCTTTGGTATTGGAGGAACTTGCTAATGGGGCCAGTTGTCTTTATCTCGTAGCAAGCTATCTACACTTCCAAATGGAGGGGTGTAATACGCTGGCTTGAGATTGGGTTATTCATGGATAGAGCTTTTTGGTGAGATGGTCCGAATGGCAGTACACTCTTCCCTATGCCACTCTGGGCGTTGCTCTAATCCTGAAAAATGGACTATTATTTTAGGGGGGGGGGACTTTCTTTCTTGCTTACTTGGGTGTTTGCACTTTGTGTCCTCTCTCGGTATTCCTTTGTTGCTTCTCCTCCACCCACTCGTACCTCCGCAAGTCTCTGTGACTGTCACTCTGTGTGGTTCCTATGATGCGGAGTCGTCGGCACTTTTTGGTGTGCTTATGTGGTTAGAGCTGTCGGGTCGACAGCTATTTAAGTTGGGGAGAAGGAGATGGGATGCGTATTAGAAGTATTCAGTAAGCTGTGCTTACCTGCATACTCAGCAGCAAGTGTATGTACTAACTGAGTCATACACTGCCACATCCTATGTATGTACTGCATTAATATCAGGAGCATCATTGACTGACTGGTGTAAGTTGTGAGTTGCAGTACACTGTTGAAGCAAGTGTACGTACTAACTGAGTAAGTACATTGCCATAACTTGGGATTGGGTAGCAATGATGCATGGCACATCAGGGAACTGCTTGAGGTGACCAGCATGTTGCTCAAAATCATATGTTTCTTTGAACTTAGTGTGTTCTGACAATGTGGTTAAAATTTAAAATTTCCTTGAGCTCATTAACCTGATGCTACTAACCTTGCAAGGGCACTCTGTGCCATCAAAATAGTTGGTCTCCCTTTGTATACAGTACGCTGAGTTTTGAGCATGTACCTAAGTCACAAGAACTTGCTTGTGAGGAGCTTTCAAGGTGTGAGCACGGTAGGAGTTGAAGACTTGGAGAAGGAGAAAAGGCTCAGTTTAGTATGTTGAGCTTTAATAACATTCTTTCATTGTTTGACCTCGAAAAGAAGCTATTCGATTTGGGTGTGGTTTGCATGGTGTGAGGTGCTCTCTTATGTCTTTCAACTGGAAGGACTACTGTGAGTAGGGATAAGTCTATGCATGTCCTCAGTTATTGATTGTGAAGTCAGATGGTCGCTTGCATGACAATCTGCTCTGATTGATTTTTACTTGCACTGGGTAGGTGAATATATCACGCTCATGTTTTGTTTGCTTGCTTTGCTTCATCACCTAGTTGACTAAAGTGAATTATTAAATAAATAAATTGCATGTTGAGTGTTGTCGAGGCGACAACAATTTAAGTCGGGGACATTGTAATAAATCAGTCCATTATTTATTTAATTAATTTCATATACAAATACAACCCTAATTAAGTATTATGTCAACATACTCACATGTGTGAGTTCATATAAATGAATGTATGTCGATGTAATGCGAGTTTACTTACTTTGTCAAAAAGGTCAGCAGGATGACTTTTGTATCATAGTGTAGTTTGCTGACTTTGTTGAAAAGGTCAGCAGGATGACTTTTGTATCATAGTGTAGTTTGCTGACTTCGTTGAAAAGGTCAGCAGGTTGACTTTTGTATCATAGTATAGTTTGCTGAGATTTATATCAGTTATATATAGGATATAATAGCAGTAGGTTGACATGTAGTAAGCTCGCTTGATATTAGTCAATATACTTAGCTTCAGTACGCTGAGGATAGATATATTCATTTAGATTATTATTTGTAGATTGGCACATGTGACCGTAGTATACTGAAAGTCGGGAGGTCGACTAAGATTTGGTAAAGCGATGTCCTACCAGTGTGGTTAACTCCTGGGTAGGCGGAGCCGTCGTCAGTCAACTGAACAGTTAGGACTTCAGTCAACCGACCAATTAATATGGTCGTTATACCTAGATCCGTGGGTCCCAACTTAACGGGTTTTCCACGAAATGGCGCACCTTGCGTCGTGGTCAACCAGGTGGTCACTAGGTACATAGCAGGCTGGGATCTCGTGGTCCCGCATTCTGGACAGTAAGCTTTACAGTCGGATTTCTACTTGCAAGTCATGTGTGCACTTTTGGGTTCGTTCTAATGACCAGCCTTCACAGAAATTGACATGGCGGCTTTGTCTGCGCTTCAAATAGAGCAAACTAGGACGTTTTGGAAAGGTCTCGTCTAGATGCATCCGTTGCCGTTGAGTTTGCTTGATTTGGAGTATTTATTATTTTTTAGTATTTGGCAGAGGTATGCCCTCTGACATTTCGGGGTCACACAGCGGACAGATTCCATGGTTTTGCACCTAAGTCAGTGGGATGTGTTTTAGCTACTTTATGGTCATCTGAATGAGAGCGCCTTCGCTATTCAGTCCCCTGATGTTGTGTATGTGCTTATACATGCTTGTATGCTTGGTAGGCAAGAGGCCATGAGTTTCTAAAGGAGAAGCTCTAGTCCTCAAGCTCGCCTCTTTCTTGTGCCTTGTATTAGTGTGCAACTATGGCCCACTACGGTAAGTGAGTCAAGGGTTATAGATGAGTAAACGGAATTCATTTTGAGGTCAAAGATCGCTTACTGATTTCACACGCTTCCACCTATCTCTGATCTTATATATTTAAATGAAATATATCAATCTTGAATAAGTAAGATTCATTTCACCACTTCACCCTTATCACTGATCACCAACCCTCTAAATGGCTGATGACAAGCAAGAAACTCACAGGTTATCACGCACGATGGGCACTCATACTTCAGGAGTACGATTTCAACATTGAATATAAGGCTGGGTTAAGTAACCAGGATGCAGATGGTCTCAGTCGTAACCCTGACCCTTTGGACGTTGATCTCACCGGGGCTCGTTTTGCGTCTAGTCAGCGGGAACATATCCTACCAGCCTGGCATGCTGCATATTACCTGGGTCTTCTCCCAACCCTTGTGGGTGCGTGTGCTGTCGGTCCAACAGATATCCCGCGTGAGATGCCCGATATGTGGTCCGATGCTGCTGTGATGGATTATTTGCGCACTCAAACCTGGTCTTTTCCTCTTTCGCTGCGCGAACGCAATTGGATTTTGCATCATTGTGTGCGATATCACTGGCATGAAGAGACTTTACTACGTATCTATCCTCACCACACTCGAGTTGTCCCTCCCCCTTTTGAGCGCAAACCTCTTATTCGCAAGATCCACGAAGAGTCTGGGAACTTCGGGGTTAAACGCACGAGTTCTCTTCTGCAAACTTAGTTCTGGTGGGAGGGTTTGGTCGCTCAAGTCAGCCTTTTGTTTGTTCCTGCACGTCTCGTGACCAAGTTAAAAACACCTTCAATGCACTCACGTCCGTTCTTAATCCTCTTCCCTTGCGCGGACTTTTCTATCGGTGATCATTGGATTTGGATGGGCCTCTACCTCTCTCTAAGTGTGGTATGCGCTACGTCCTTGTCATGATTGAGCACCTCACCAACTGGATCGATTTGGTTAGTATTCCTGATAAGTCCAGTGCTTACATCGCTCGTGCATTCATTGAAAATGTTTTATGTCACTATGGGACGTGTGCTGAGGTTCTCACTGGTCGAGGGTCGGAGTTTCAGGGTGATCTCACTAAGTTGCTTGATAAGTTGTTCATTTATTATTGCACCACTTCTCGTGATCATCCTCAAATTGATGGGCTTGCAGAACGTGTAGTACAAACGGTCAAGCGCAACCTGCGTAAGTATGCCCTCCGTGTGATGTGGCTGACTGGGACGTGTGCATCCCATGGCTTGCCATGGGTTACAATGTCAGCAACCAAGCCTCTTTGCGTTCGTACTCCCCTTACTTCCTCCTATATGGTCAAGAACCCCTTCTTCCTTCTGCCATTCGTCGTCGCGTTACCGTTCCCATCCATGCTGATAATCATGATATGCTATTGACTCACCTTGATGAGAGGGCTGCCTTGTTCCTTAAGCACATGCCTATTGCCATGGGTAACTTGCTCACTCCTCAGCACCGAGATACGCTACTTTATGCTCGTTTGCGTAGTGGGGTGTACAAGCCACGTGTGGTCAAGTTTGAGGTTGGGGATCATGTCTATTTGCACCGTGACATGAGGGATACTCTCAACGTCCGTGCTGGTCCAGTGATCTTGCGTGTGCGTACAGTCAGTCCTAATGGGGTGCTTACACTCGAGGGGTCGGATGGTTGTATCGTTTGTGAGAACATGAAGAATTGTGCACCCTGTCACTTGCCTAATATCGTTCACGAAGTCGACCCGTTGCATGCCTCCGTCCCAGCTAACCACCCTTGTCAAGGGTGTGGTTCAAGTCGTCGCCCTGCTTCTATGCTGTTGTGCGATTGTTGCAATGATGGTTGGCACTTGCCTTGTTTGTCTCCACCTTTACTTAAAGTCCCTGAAGGTAATTGGTTCTGCCCTTCGTGCAAACCACCACCTCTAGCTTAGGACCTCCTCATTACTTCCTTTTTTCCCTTTTTGTATTTCCGCTGCGTCTTTCCGTATGCGGTTGTTTATTGTTTGCCTCCGTTTATTCGTTGTTGCAGGTCACCCTCCCCTTTCGTGGTGGCTGGAGTCCCTGCTCCACGATTCGCGAAGCCTCTCGCCTCAGATGCTGACGCCTGCTATCGCGGACGCTCTTCGTCGGAGTTTCCTGGAGCGCGCGCGCACGCCTTCTCAGTGGCCCCGTGGTCGTCAGTCGGCCGCGTCGCCACCTCTTTTCCGTTTCGGATTCTTATCCAGTGTCCGTTCGCCAAGTGTATGACCTGGAGTACCTCCCGCTCGGGTTCTACTTCCCCGGCTCTCCAGAGACCGTTCACACTTCCGCTGTTCTTGATGATCACATTTTAGCTCCTCCGCATTCAGCTGCGCTCACAGTCCCTCGCCCGCAACCGGGGGGGGGGGTTTCATAGCTCATTTTTTGCTCCTTAGACAGTGCTTAGTAGCTGCTTAGTTGCCCATTAGTGCCCATTAGTGCCCAGTCCAGACTTCTCGTATTCTTTTTCATTTACAGCTCATAAGGTGTGGGCTTTTCCCGTTAATAGGGGGGGTATTCACCCACAGCACCTAGATTAGCCAGTCCTCGTCTGGTCCTTGGAGTCACTCCTCCCGATGTTCTGTCCCTGTTATTTCAACACTTGTTTACGTTAGGTGTGTCGATGCCTAGCGTCCGCCGACAGTCACTGTTACGACAAGGGGAGGAGAAAGTGTGATAATTTTCCTGTGAGGGACTTTGTGTGTGCCAATAATGGGGAGGACGCAGCCCAACCAGTCATATTTCCACAATATGCGGAGTTCAGCAAGGTAGTCCAGACACACACGTTCTGAATCTTTGCTTGCCATGGCGAGGAAACAAGCATTCTTTATTGACCGAACTCGATCGTCCCCACTTGACCATTTTTGGAGTACATTTAGCATCCCAAAAGTAACCTGCCGCAACTACAGATCATATGCCAATCCCAAGGATTTGACGACCAACCAAGCCCAAGGGTCATTAATCTATCAAGTGCAAGAATTGCCTATAGCTTCTAGTTGTTATTCCCAGCTCCGCTAGCTACTTTGGAGCCTTGCAGCCAGACGTTACCTCAATAAATGTTGGTAGACTTGCAAGCTTCTCAAGAGAAAATGGACTTGATGATTTTAGATAAATTGTGACTTCCAATGCAGTTGGTCGCAAACAAAAAAAGTATTGATGCATCAAGGCATTAATATTTCAAAAATTGATGGTTACCTGTTTTTCTACTAGATTTTTCGAGTACCTCGCATTCTGATCGCATATGTGTTTTTGACTGACTCAATGAGTACATTACTTCATACATTGTTGGTATTCTGTGGTGAATACACATGTATTCAAAAGAAATGGCTCAGGCATTGTGGTCATTGGTGTGGGCTGCATCATGCAACCATATAGAGATACATTTTTGACCACCCATTCTTTTATTTTGCTTCGCATATGTCAACAAATTTGTGTCACATGAGATCTACATCAATCTATTTACATACAGGAGGACATGCTTCCAAACAATGCACAGCATCAATGTGGTTCTACTACACATTAGGAAACTGCAATAGTCACAAAAGATGTTTGCAAGATCCTGCAGACACCAGCATACATCCAAAGGATTGCCGAGCATGAAGGCCTCTCACCAGATAATACAAGTTAATTATGTAACCATTAAGCTGTCATCTAAACTGTTGCCATGGCTATGTTCTTTGTACAAGCTGAGTCCACGTCCCTATGAACCAGCCCTCTACCTTCCTATGGCATGAAACTTTGGATCAACCTTACCTGCTTTGTATAACTGAGCTTCTACAATGCTTCTATGCGTTGGTGACAAGGGAAGCCAAATTAGCACAGCAAACACCTCAGGAAACTAACCAACACTTCATAGCATTGGTGGTAGTCCTGGTTAGCCACCCCTTCCTCGTGTGACACTAACAAAAGCAGCTCCTACTCAGGGAACTTGTGCTTGCCAATACAACAACGCCTGCGGTGCTCTTGCAGACAAATGACAGCAATGCTTGACCCAATGATATGGACAGATGCAATAGCTAAGCACCCCCCTGATCTACCCCCAGCATCCTCTTTGGAACCCAACCTATTGTACTACCTCTGAGCGGATCAAGAGTGTGCCCGCAGCACGGGGCTAAACATCTGGTGCACTGAGGCATCTCCCAGACGGCGCAAGTTGCAGAATAGGCTACACCAACTGGCACAGTTTGCGTGGAGGCAGAATGCTGCAAGAGTTGACGATGACACCGGGACCATAGGAAGACGTCATTGCCGTTGCCTCACGGGACTGCGGCCGCAGCCAGCAGCTCGACCAGCAGAGGGTCCTTTGTGACTTTCTGAATAAACTCCGCTGTCACAGGCCTGCCATTATAAAGGCGAAGAAGAGAGGGGGCGGGGGAGGAGGAAAGGGGAGAGAGAGGATTGCGCGCACACAGGAGAGGGCCCCATCAGAACAAGTCCAAGGACGACCTGGAACGGCAGCAGCTGTAGGAACAGAAGTAGCACATGTACACATGTGGCGGCAGAAAGTATGCGGTGCTTCACAGTTGTGACATATGAAGGAGTACCCCTCACGGGGGATGCATAGAGGGGCCTGTCCAACACCAGGCAAGACAATGCTGCTCTTGCAACTCAAACCCAAGAGACAGGCAGCGCAATGCTAGGACTCACTTTCCGCCAAAGAGCTTCTCCCACCAGGGCGAGGTGATGAACGCGCGCTTCAGGTACGGCCACTGGGGCATGCACTCGGTGCAGACTGCAGCAAGAAAGCCAAGCACCACGTGCTCGTCGTTAGCAGAGCACAAGCAGCTGGGAGCAGCCCCTCTCAGTGCTGCACAGGCATGCCACACGGCGCAGAATCGCATGACCCTCATTCCCCTGCAGTCTGGTCCAAGGCACGAAGAAGTTTCTACAACACCAACGTCTGGGGCCAACGTCCAAGGCACAAGGTACATGCTCCCAGTACCGGCCCCAAACGGTAGAGGACTTTGGACTCCTGCATCCGCATCTCAAGGTACGCATGCGACACCGTCAGCCTCTCTTGGCAGTGGGCCACCACTGTCCGGACTACACATGAGACGTAATTTGCAAGCAGGCAATTGACAAGGACAGTCCCAGGCTCCAGAATAAAAGTTAGCCCCCTCCGGAAAAGCACACGCTGACCGGACAGTTACGGGCTTTAGCAAGAGCTAGTCAAATTCCGCGCACACCCACACAGCAGAAGCCAGCTTGGAAGTCCGCGTGGACAGCGGTTGCCGGGGCAAGAGGCGAGAAACTGAAGCCGGCGCGTCCCGGGCAGCCCTCAGACATTCTGCTGGGAGTGAGCAGGCAGGGACGAAACAGAGGGGCAACTCGTGTGCTTACTGGTGACGACAATGTCCCACAGGTCTCTCTCCTCTTCTGGCGCCCCTCCTCCAGTGGCCTGTCACGCCCCCAGCAGCACAAGGAGGAGGCACGCCCTCGCATGAGTGCGGAGCGCACACCAAGGGGCCGGGAAGGGAGAGCCCAAGGGACACTCTCTCAATTGCCAGTCAGAAGATGATACCAAACTTCTTGTACACCCATCATGCGCCTGAAAGGAGTAAGAAGTGGAGAATCAACCATGTGGCACATGGCACGTGGCAGAAGGTCAACCGATCCGCTGAACTGAAGAGAGAGGTTGAGGGAGAGACAAAAACGGATCCAAGAGTCACGTGCAGCGGAGGAGGGGAGAGGGGGTGGGGCGGAGGTACCTGATGGCACTGTTCCAAAAAGGCTACGATGACCTTCATAGTGCGCGGCAGGCGCTTGTACGACGCCAGGTCCAGCTTCTTCTTCAGCTCCTCCTCCGACGCAAGCTCCATGACGGACGCGATGATGCACGCGGCCATAGCCATCACCGTCGCCTTCTGCTTCGGCGGCGTGCCTGCAGCGCGCGTGAGACAAGGGAATTTCAGGCAAAACCTCCCTGAGGCCCCCCCCTCATGAGGCCAAGTCGAGCTTGGATACCAAAGGTGAGCTGGCCACAGCAAAGGGCCCAAGGAGCCCTGGCGGCCACTACAGAGCACGTTGACTTGCTATGGAGGCCACCATGAGCATGAAAGCCCGGATTTGGAGAACGTCATGTTTGTATATTATCTAAGATTGGAACATTTAAAAGAGCACTCCTAAGGCAGGCAGAGCAGGCAATGAGGCAAGAACAGGCTGCGTAAGGGAAGGTATATGGGCGTGTCAGATACATACCAGAGGCACTGCTCCAGCCGACCATGGCTGCCAGAAGAGGGGCAAAATCTAACGCATCTAGATGCACCTTCAGGCCTTCTCTCTGCAGGCAAGAGAGCATATGCCAGCTGTCAGCCACTTGCACAGCCCCAGCCAGCGAAATGGGCCCAGGGCAGGCATGCAACTCCCCGCGTGGAAAGGGATAGGAACCCTGGTCCCTGCTCTGCTCTGCAGAAGGCGCCTCCTGCTTTCAGCGGCAGTCTATGTCACGCAGCTCACGCAACGTCAGAGCACAAATTGCAAACAGAATGTTGGGCAAGAGAGCCATGCTCCAGAATGAGGACGCCCACGCCCATGCTCCCGGGACCTCGTACGCACATCAATTGCACGCTAGCACAGAAGCTGCTGCTCTCAACACAAGTGGCTCATTGGTGACAGAGTAGCATCACTCATGCAGGAATATGTATATATATTTAGAGACACACACACACACACACACACACACAGAGAGAGAGAGAGAGAGAGAGAGAGAGAGA
>WELA01006130.1:270600-292081 GCA_009602735.1 Mesotaenium endlicherianum
GGGGGGGGGGCTGCTTCAGCCATCCAGCTGGACTATCTCATGCCCGGAATGAAGGAAGACCCCCAAGGAGTGGCCTGTCACCCCCACCTATGCCAAGAGTGACACACAGCTGACCATCATCCAGAGCCCTCCGAAAGACAGGCTACTCACAGACACACACAGGGCTGTGTCACGGCCGCCCTCTCCCCGATGTACATCACGGGCGAGCTAACAGGTGAGCTTCCACTGCCCTGCCCCAGCAGTTAGCTTTACAGCTCTAGCTTTACCGCTCTTGAGATACTGAAAAGCCTGTGTCCCTCTCGGTGGTAAGCTGAGGTCTGCTAACCCAGAGCTCGCCACTTGTCCACGCGACACCCGGCGCTTTGACATCCCCGGCGTAAGAGCCTGGGTTCCGAGACTAGATGCAGTGGCGCAGGAAAGTGCTGCTGGGCAGTTGTTTCGCAAGGTGAAGCAAACCAACCCATTTGCTAGTGGACAACAAGACCTTTTTTTTCATTCACGTCAAGTAAGACACGCACAATGCAAACAGCTGAAATGGGTTGAAGGCCGCAAGGGAATGGGCCAGACCAGACTCCCATTGACTAACCATGGCCAGGACCGGGCCATTCTTGAAGCTTCTATCCTAAGTTGGGTGGGGGACGTGTAATAGCAATTATATCAGCTGACCGCGGGCGGATGCGCTGCCCGACTCCGCATTGTCACATCGGACTGGCCGGAGAAGGACTCTGCAGAACTACAGGGATGCAATCTCTAGTCGAGATACTCGGCATGAAAAGGGCCTCTGGGAAGGGGGGGAGATGAAGAAACTGTGTTTGCCCTTAGGTCAGAAAGGTAGGCTGGCGATGCTCCTGGGGTGAAGCCCCCTAGAACAGCTGGGGGCGTCATTAGATAGAGACAAGACTATGTCACTAAGTTACGGGCAGATTCAGCCTCCCAAGAATGGGCAAGGCAGGCGTCACCCAAACTTAGGTCAAGACCCGTGTCTTAAAAGCAGAGGGCAAGCCAGATTGAGGAGCAGCAAATTGCTTTCCAAGTGCCCTGACCACTGCACAAACAAGTGCAGTTCAAGGAGGAAGCTCATAATGTATGCCACATAAAAATTTAGGTCAAAGGTCAAAGGTCAAACATTTGACCTGCACCGGTAGGTTGGCTAGACCAAGAGGCCAACTGGCCAAGAGGAGGCCCCTTTCCGGCTGCACTCAGCTCAATGCCAGGGAGGATAAATTGAAGGAATGTTGACGTAGGCAGAGTAGCACACCCAGGGGGCCCGGGGGGCCAAAGGAAGGGGAAGGGAGGGGGGGGGGGGNGGGGGGGGGGGGGGGGGGGGGGGGGGGGGGGGGGGGGGGGGGGGGGGGGGGGGGGGGGGGGGGGGGGGGGGGGGGGGGGGGGGGGGGGGGGGGGGGGGGGGGGGGGGGGGGGGGGGGGGGGGGGGGGGGGGGGGGGGGGGGGGGGGGGGGGGGGGGGGGGGGGGGGGGGGGGGGGGGGGGGGGGGGGGGGGGGGGGGGGGGGGGGGGGGGGGGGGGGGGGGGGGGGGGGGGGGGGGGGGGGGGGGGGGGGGGGGGGGGGGGGGGGGGGGGGGGGGGGGGGGGGGGGGGGGGGGGGGGGGGGGGGGGGGGGGGGGGGGGGGGGGGGGGGGGGGGGGGGGGGGGGGGGGGGGGGGGGGGGGGGGGGGGGGGGGGGGGGGGGGGGGGGGGGGGGGGGGGGGGGGGGGGGGGGGGGGGGGGGGGGGGGGGGGGGGGGGGGGGGGGGGGGGGGGGGGGGGGGGGGGGGGGGGGGGGGGGGGGGGGGGGGGGGGGGGGGGGGGGGGGGGGGGGGGGGGGGGGGGGGGGGGGGGGGGGGGGGGGGGGGGGGGGGGGGGGGGGGGGGGGGGGGGGGGGGGGGGGGGGGGGGGGGGGGGGGCATGCATGCAGTAAGTAATACCTCATCTGCAGGGCGACTCTCAAGAGGAAGGAGGGTCCCAGCTTCTTCTGGGCCTTCTCCATGGAAATCAGTGCCCGGAGTTGTGACCATGGGGACTCCTAGAGCTTGCTCTGCTTCCCTACTGCCAGACATGACTGTGTCGCCAGGGCTGTCGACAGCGGGTGGAGCTCCTCCATCCGTGCCAGCTGGCAGCCCAATCTCAAAGGCGGGCAGCCCTTGAGTCACACCCCCCTGATCAACGTCCATGGAAGGGCTTTTATCGCGGCTGATGGGAGTGCCTACAGCATTCCACTGCTTGCGCATATCCTCTTGCCCTGTGGGCCTGTCAGCGGAGACAAACTCTTTCTTAAAGTCCCTGCTGCTAGAATCTTGCATACCTTGATCTACTTCCATCCGCGAGGCTTGTGCATGCTGTAGGTCTCCATTCTCTGACAAATTGCTGGGTGAAGTACCGGAAGAGCCATCTGATTTCCTGTTGGAACCAGGTAACTGGGAATTTGGTGTCCTCTGTGACATTATGTTCAAGAGTCCGCGCTTTATGCTAGTTGACGACAATCCCTTTAATCCTGCAGTCTGGGAACTCTGCAAAAAATGGACAAAAAATACTGAAGCCTTCAGAGACCGTAACACCAAACCAAAAGCTTCAATTGTATGAACACACATTTTCCCTGAGCCAATGAGTGGAAGCACCCCTAGTAGGCTAAGACTAAAGTAGGTACAAGCGCTCAATACGATACAGCGTTAAGGAGCACCTCAAGGCTAGTCTTAGGTAAACTTCTCGATAGTTGCACAATATCACACAGGACCTTGGCTTACCCAACGCCGCCCAGGACTCGATTCTCTTCCTTCAGTTTCCTCAGCTCCACCCGGAGAACCCACTAAACAGCTCAACATAGTTGCCTCTTAATGTAAGCAACAGCTCAAGAACGCACACGATTCTACATTCAATTTGCAGTAGTGATCCGAAAAGCAAGGAGTATGGCAGGGTGAGTTCGACAGACCTAACCCTAGAAACTGCGAGGTTGCAGCAGAAGGTTGACAAGGGGTAATGGACGAACAACCCTCCCCACCGCCAGCACACCGAGTCTCACGAAAAAGTCGCACTCGATATCTTAACATCTATCAACCTTTTGCCAGAATTTGTGTGAGAGGCACCTGGAACATCAATGCAAACTTAACTGGAAGCCTCCCTGCCAAAAAAAAAGAGAAATCCCGAGTTCTACTTTTTTCTGTCGAGTCCCCTGAAAATATATCACCGCAGTATAAGCCGCCCAATTGCTGTCGCAAACGGTCCCTATAAAGACTCGCAGACGTGGGCACGTACCAGCACGTAGCATGGTTGTGGAAGCTGCAGCCGTTGTCACGTTGGAACTGGCTAAAGTTGGAACTTATAGCTAGAACGAGCCGGGACTCGGAACCACTCGGAACTGGTATACAGGCAGTGCCAGGCAGTGCCACGGTCGGCAGTAGGCACCATGCTTACATGCGACTCGTGAGCACAATTAACACTCGAGAGTGCTCGAGAGTGCTCGAGAGTGCTTGAGAGTCGAGGCCTTTTACGCCACGTCGCATATATAAAAGCACCCGACATGAATCGCCCACTGCAGCTCCAATTGTTGCAGGTTGTAGCAACTTGTCCTTGTGGAGGCTGCCAAGCACTGCCGTTTACACATTTTGGCTGACGTTCAACTTGCTTGCACCATGAGCGCCGAGTATCGCGCACCTGCAGCT
Organism: Mesotaenium endlicherianum; assembly: GCA_009602735.1. Classification (NCBI taxonomy): domain Eukaryota; kingdom Viridiplantae; phylum Streptophyta; class Zygnematophyceae; order Zygnematales; family Mesotaeniaceae; genus Mesotaenium; species Mesotaenium endlicherianum. The sequence continues at coordinate 274,252 of WELA01006130.1, forward strand.
TGTCGTGATCCGAATGTCAGCGCTTGGGTGGTTCGCGACGGTAGGTGAGCATGATGTAAGATCGAAGATTTCACTGCGACCATCCTCGAAAGGAGATATGTCAGCTTTCAAAGTCTGTCAGAGTCGGCCTGTAGCAGCCACTCGCAGCTGCCATTTAACCGTTGCACATCACCTCTAGCGGGAAGTCCTGCCGGAGCAAATGGCAACATGACACAGTTAAAGCTTGTGTAGTAGATATCATAGCAAGCACACCATTTAAGAATGGCAGGGCTTATTGCCATAAAGCCTGTAGTGAACGACTGCCGTTTGCATTAATTCCAGCCGCTTTGCGTCTTGGTCACTACTTGGTGACCACTCATAAGGGCAGCCATCATATGGGATTGTCAAGTGGGTGCGTGAGAGCCATGCCCGGCCCTACAAAGTCTTATGTAGAGCGAGGCACACATTACTTGAGGAGCGTTCACGTGATATTTGGATTTGAAAGTGTTTTGCAATAATGGAATTAACCACAAAACGATCAATCATGCAGAAGTCTGGTGTTACTAAATTTGTAGGTCATGCAAAGTGACCGAACTTGGCACAGTACTAAGAGGCAACTTGTACAATTCGCTGTTTGGTTCACTTGACATTCACCAAGCTGGGTGGTTCTGGAACTGCTGGCCTGGATTTGGAACAATATTGCACAGGTTTAAGTCAGAGTAGGAAGGCAATTAAAGCTTGACCCTTACAACAATAGCGGTGGGCGTCTTATAAGAGTTGACACGCAAATCTAGTTTAGGCAGATTGATATATCCTGTATACTATTCTGTACACTATAGGTACTGTTTTATAACATTCTGCTTCGCTTATCTGAGCGGGACGTTCCAAACAGCGCTTACAGATGTCTTCTCAGAATGTTCTCGTTTCAGTAATTATTATATAGAATCGACTAAGTAAATACACCAGTTATGAACTGTTAACTCCACCCTAGTAAGTGCTACCTGCCTCGCCGGATCCTCTTCTGAACATCACTCTTCTGCACCAAGAAGACTAATCTTTGTAGAGGGAGTCGGCTTAGCCAGCCCATTCATTTTCTTCAACTTCAAGGCTTCCCTATCTAGGAGAGGATGATTATCACGGTAGGTTCCTGCCATGCGGTCCCACCATGTGAAATACAAGGACCTATTATAGCGTGGATCCAGATGGTGGATGTAGTGTATCTTCGACTCCTGAGCTCCAGGTGTCAGTAGAACACCAAAGGAGAGTGGAGCGTAAATCCACAGGGGCAATGCATAACCAGAGTGGCCCATTACATTCACGAGTGCCACTGGGAAAAGAGTACATAGCAAAGCAATGGGATTCCAAGTAGGTTGATTGTAGTGGTATGTCACAAGCAACCCATAGAATGCTGCCCAGTCTATGAGAAACTCCAAAGCCTCTGCAAAAACAACAAGAAAAGATCAATCAAGGGTGACTAATATGTCCTCTGCTTTTCTGTCAGAGTTGCTGTCGAACGACCTGACGTAACCATTCAAGTGCCATGAATATCTCTAGCAAGGTACTGCAGATGATAACTTGCCATATATTGATTGAGTATAAGTATGCTACTGAAGCAGCTAGTCAAGAGAGGTCGACTGCCCGGTGAACCACTGGGTGACTGCCAACAAACTTGAGGGAGTTTGTAGCAAAGTACCTGCATAAGATGTTGCAAAGGTGTTTAAATCTGCTGTCATGCTATGGTGCATCTGGTGCAAGTGCTTGTACAGGAACTTGCTCCAATGCATCACGCTGTGGGTAAAGAAGAACCAGCAATCGTGAAGGATCATCGTAGTCCACACAAATTTCCAAATAGCCCATGGACCAAGGCTAGGAGCTGCCCGCTCAATAAGGCCTTGACGAAAAAAGGCGAGGATGGTAATGACTGGTATATGCGATCCAGCTACCGCCCAAAAGTTCTCCCAACTGTAAGATGTTACCTGCGCAGATATGTCATGGTTCAACCAGCGCTCCCACGAATGAGTTCCATGCGAATTTCTAAATGCATTATGTCAGCTGTATAGACTGTAAGCTATGGTTTTCAGAAGGCGTATATTGAAGTGCTAGTCTCAGCTCTATACCTTGAGGCTGGTTTGATCTGGGCGTAACTGCTCTATATAGTACATGCATGTGCCAGCTTGACCAATTTATACAATGGCTAGACAAAGGAGAGGAAAGGTATGGGCTGTACACATACCTCATATAAAACAGATGGTGCAAACCGCCTGATGAGACGTTTGTGTTCTAGCCACTGGAAAGCATGGAAAGTTATGTACTCAGCGAGGTACTGCCCAAGTGCAGTAGCAGAACTCAGTGCAACGCCTAAAAGAAGGCATATGCCAATATCAAGAAGAGGGTCTGAGGGCTCCATCAATGCTTTGAGTGGTCTTGTCTCATACTTATCCATAACGCGTACTCACGAATGACCTAACGCAGAGTGAAACTTGATTAAGATGCTCGCTCTCACGCTAATTTTCTAAAGAAATCTGAACTTGATCAGCTCTCCTTTACTGCATAAATTTATGTGACCGTCTTGAAACGTGCACTAGCTCCTAACGTGTCGCTCGAAGAGACGTAGATGTAGAGAGCTACATACAAATACACATATCCCGCATATCTCTGTTTATCTTCTTTGGGCAATGTACCAGCCAGCCAAAACTACGTGCAGCGTTCAAAGAGGAATAAGCAGATGCGTAGAGTAATTCGCATTATTCGCTGCAGAAACTCTGTAGAGCCTGAGTACTTAGGAACGCTTAGTGTGCCGATCCCTATCTCCAACCGCGTACCCCTGGGACGTTTGGCAATAAGGATGGTGATGGGAGAGCTTGCGTTCGCGATTATCGTTTGTTCTCTTATGCAATAAAGGTACGCCTTAGATGCGCCCCGAGACGCTCTAACAAGCTTGTTGAATTCTCAATCTCAACCTTTCGGTTCACGTCCCCTACATATGCTTCCTATCCGGCACATGAAATGCTTCCGCACCCTCCTTTGGCTGCTCGTAGGACCACTAACAGCCCAGAGTGGGCGTATTTTCCAGTGTTTCCAGGAGTTCGCCTGCTGCTAGCCTCAGGCACTTGCATGCTGGTGCATGCTGGAGCTCACTGGAGCTAGAGCATCCTGAGAGCATCACTTTCCTGAATTGATTGACAGTTGGGTTCTTTTCCGGGTGCCAGATGGCACACGGCCCAGCAGGCACGACGCGCACACGCTCACGGACGTATCAACGCGCCTGGTTGCGCGGAGTTGCGGGCTGTCTCACGGTTGCTCACGCTGGCCAGCATGGCCCAGAAGCAGCCCGAAACGGCCCAAAAGCGCCCAACAGGGCTAAAAGCAACCAAAAGTGCCCCAAAGCTAACCGACCTCCTTCCCTAAGGTCGCTTTCGTTCGTGTCAAAATTACCGTACAATGTGCGCTCCAGCGTGCTCGAGCATGCTCGAGTGCACTAAATTTAGTGTGCTCCAGGGACCAGTCCCGACTCCCGCCCATGTAAAGCTATAGCTGCATAAAGTGGTCATTCTGCGGGGGCATCATTGTTGCACAAGCTAACGCTCCGTTATGCTTTTTTGTTCCACATGTTGTCCTATGATGCAGACGGAGTATTAATCAGTATAGCATACTGCCGTAATTAGTGTCAATGGTTGTTCTCGTTGCCTTACTGGAGAAACAATCGCGGTTGGAGCAGATCACATGACATGGCACAGTGTAACTCAAAGGGTAGTGAAAGGAAATTCTTGCATCCCTTTTTAGGTCCGTAGTATCCCTTCTGAAGTCTGTTCTGAGCCCTTCACGACAGTGTGAATTTTTCTGGGTGGCTCTTAGGTTTCCGGTCATGTCAACTACCATATTCAATCTGTTTGTAATCAATAAGTCGGGAGGACTTATATACTACAAGGTGAGCTGCCCACTTACATCGCGATGTCTTGGGGTTTAGGGAGTTTGGGCCAATCAGAATTATGCGCGGAACTAATGGTGGAAACTAACACCGTCCATATGCACCTTCTGCACAATGTATGTTACATGAATTTGTGAAAGCTAAGTAATTCACATGGTTCATATTGCTATGCTATCTCTTGGGCAATCTCTTTTCATAGTGTATCTTCCATAGTTCCATCCCTTCTACTGAAAGTTGAGTGAGCTGCACGTTTGAGTGTGCAGGACTTTGGTTCGCTGGCCAAGCTAGATACGAATGACAGTTTGCGACTTGCAAGCACATGGCATGGCTTGCATGCAATCGCCAGTCAACTGTCGCCGGTGCCTAACGGAGGTGGCATTGAACTACTCGAGGCAGAGACCTTTGATCTCCATTGCTTCCAAACCCTCACAGGTAAAACTCTGAACCACCATAGTCATTCCATGTGGCCAATTCAGGTTGTTGCCCGAGCATTCTTTGAAGGACAACAACTTATCCCTCTCGCTCGCTGAAAACTTTGTGTGACCGTGCACTGCTTGACAAGGGCTCTGTTGCTCTGCTTATCTTTCTAGTGAGAGTAAAAGCAAGTTTGTGGGGTATATGAAGGCCCCAAGCTCACTGGCCTGTGAATATTCTGCCCTAGCGCTGCTGTATTTAGAATGAGGGCTGGCTGTCCAGTTGGGATTTGTAGCCACTCACGAGCCAGTATACATGCGGATGCTCTTCTACACTCTCAGGGTACTACCAGGCAGTAAGCGGAGACTATTACTTTCAGCAGATTTCATAATTAGGTGTGCATTGCCGTGGCATGGGCTTGGTTGCTGAATCTTTGCCCCTGAAGGTGTATGCTGCTGCAGTCACCTGCACACAAGTGACTCCATTAAGTCAAGGGTAACGTCCTGAAAAGATCGTCTAACAGCTTTGGGTCTTGCGAGCTTCACCTATGTAGGAGCTGTCGGTACCTTAAAGCCCTGAAACTTTGTTTTAAGGAATACTACGTACATGCAGGCGCGGGTGCGGGGAGTCTAATGGCATGTCGTTTCAGCTATATAATTCAATTTGGGTTCTGTTGGAAGGCGAGGACGCACGGTTAGGCGTGGGAGGTCTGGTCGCATACTGGTCGAGTCTCAGTTTGGATTATCGGGTTCAATAGGGGTTTGGAAAGGCGAGGACGCACATGCAGGCATGGGGGTCTGTTCGTGAGCAGGCTGTTGCTAGCTAGCCCTCAGGATTATTTGCATTTGTAGACTGTCAGGTGCATGGAAGATTTCTCTGGTGCGATTCCTCTTGCTTTGAGTGCAGTGCTGTGGGCACTTTTTCTGGCGGCAGTACGTCAGGTAACACACCTGTCTTCTAATCTGTTGTTCTGGCTTGGACGCCAGGCACAAAGTTTTTCGTGGCCACAGAGCCGGGCACGCAAGGCATCGACTTCTTGCTGCGCCTCATTTACGACCTCTACACCGACTTTGTCCTCAAGAACCCGTTCTATGAGCTGGAGATGCCCATCCGCTGCGAGCTCTTTGACCTTCATCTTGGCGCGGTCATTCGTCGAGAGCGGGCACCCTACAGTCGAGTCATTTGAGGTGCTATGGGCCTTTGCTGAAGGTCTTGTCCCATCTTTCTACTGCCGACCTACTTCTCTGTGTGCAGGCTATCCCCCTTCTTGTGAAGTCTATATCTAAGCGCAAGGTGGCACTGTGTGTTACAGACTCACACGTTCTGAGGTCTCTGTCTTCCTCTTCTTGCCCTCCTTTCTTTAGTTGTTGTTAGTCTCTGTACGCCAGTGAGCCACGCTTCGTACATATAGTTTGCAAGTTGAGTCAACCAAGAGCATACATGTGCTGTAGTTCTCTGTCAGTAAGCAATATGACGTACATACTGTAGAGAGCATTTTTAGTAGTGTATGGAGCAGATATAGGGCTCAGTATCAAACTTCAGATTTCCTGAATGTTGAGTGCAACCCGTAACCTGATGTACCTCATATGTCACGTTTAAAGCTAAGAGGATCTATTCAGAGCAGAGCTCTGCAAATGTAGGGACTTTCCTGCTATCCTTTTCTCTTGTGTATGTGGTTAATAAATCATAATACATGGTAGCTTCCACCTCAGAGTGGGAAGCCCAGATGACCTGGCTGCTCCAAATCTAGTCCTAGCACTTCTATGTGCTTCAAAAGTTGAACTTGAAAGCACCTGCGCTAGTTGTGGAACCTACAGTGGAGGAGTTTGTGCCGAAACCGAACGAGAAGCCACCTGTGCTGTTGTCAGCAACAGTGTCCCAGAAGGCCGCCTTCTTCTGCTTTCGATCTGCTTTCTCCTGAGCTGCCCTCCGAAGCTCCTGCAGGGAGCCCGGGTGGGCGTCCTCGTAGCGCTTGAGAAAGCGGTCGTGGAGGCTCTCGCGCTCGGACGTGCCCGACACCAGCTGGCAGGCGTTTGGTCGGTTCAGAAACTCCAGTACGCTCAAAACATTCCGCCTAGAAATATAGCACAGGAAGCAACGCGCTTATGTCAGCCTCATGTGGCCCACCACCACGCATGAGCTCAGTTATGAAGGACGCAAACGCTACAGAAGCCCCAAGGTAGATTGATGATTGAGAAGCAACACTTAGGCCCATAATTTGTCAAGCAGAGTTGAGCAATGACAACACAAGCAACAAGCACTGGACTTGCGCAATAACACGTGCACGATGACACCATACTTGATCCAAAGCGTCTGTGGGAGTGTTCCAAGACCGGCCTGCACAAAATGCGAACGCCGGTGTGCAGGAAAACTGCAATGCTAGGAGTAATCAGAGCTGTCAGTACAAGGGGACATAGAGGAGGAGGAGCAGCTGCAGCAGCAGTCACGGCGGCTTCAATCTATGTTGCGGACGAACAACTATGTCCCAGTACGAGGTCAGAGTTGGATGTTAATTTGATCGCCCCCTTAAGATGGGTTAATAAGCGAGAAGCAATCTTGAGACCCATGACTTGTCAAGCAGGAGTTGTGCCATCACATTACAAACAAGGAGCGTCGAACAGGCACAACAACACACGCGCATGACAACACACCCCATTTAATCCTGAGTTTCTGCCAGAGCTGTTCCCAGACGGGCCGGCATGTGTTGCACGCGCGCTAGGGAGAGGGGGGCTGGGGGGGACTGCCTTGCTAGCGGTAATTGGAGCGTTCAATACGCGGGGACGCAGGGGAACATGAGCAGCAGCAGAAGCGGCAGCGGAGGGGGCGTAGGTGCTCACCTGCTGACAAAGTTCTGCGTGATGGCCACGCTGTCCTCCAGGTTTATGACCAAGTGCCACCAGCCGTGCGGCACAAACAGCACCTCGCCCGCGCGGCACACGCCCTCGACGGGCCGCACGTCGCCCTTGCGCGTGTCCGCGTAGAAGTTCATGAACCACTCGGTGATGGACACGGGCGCCGCCACGTCGGCGCCGTCGGGGCTCGGGTGCACGCCCGGCGGCACGGCACCTGGCGGGAACAGGATCCACTTCTTCGAGCCGCGCACGACGGCGTTCCACGCGGACGTCGCGTTCGGATCGATGTGCCACGAGGACCCCGACCTGGCAGGCCCCGCTATGAGCCACCTGTAGTGCGGCCGCCCGCTTTCGAGCAGCGAGAACAGATCCTCGCGGAAGTACAGCGGCACAGAGTAGTCCGTTGAGAGCTGCGGGGCCTTCTCCCCAAACTCGGGGTCGAAGATGTACAGGGGCCTCTCCTCCTGCACGCGGCGCGCGTACTGCTGAAAGCGCTCGAGGGTGATGTCAACGGGGCCGGCGGCAAACGCCACCTGGCCGGCGTGCCGCACGAGGTACTCGTGGTCCCACTTCTGCAGGGCCGGCCAGGTGGCGAGCGCGTCCGTGATGATGACGGGGCGCCCGGGCTCCTCAAAGTCGCGGATGAAGTCCTCAAGCGACAGCTCGCAGCGCCGGGGGATGTTGTCCCGCGCCACCCACTCGGGCTTGACCTCCACGCTTGCGCACAGCCAGCTCTGGAAGAGGTGGTCGGAGTAGAAGCCCCTCACCTGCGCGTTTATCCCCCCCCCCCCTCTCCAACCAAAACAACACACGCATGCACCAACACACATGCGCACACACACATCACAGAGACACATGCACACAAAGATCCACCCCCCCCCTCCCCAACACACACACGCACACACATGAACATGAAGACAAGCAAGCAAGCAAAGTAGATACGCTGTGAGTGTTTGATCGGCTTACTGGCTGCCAGCTGCCTGCTTGTATGAAATATGGTCACGTTCCACACAAGCCCCGCCAGGCCTGGCCCATCTGTGGCAGGAAGCCTCCGGCTGGATTCCACCCCCAAAACCAAAAACCCCGAACCTAGACGACCACTCATAGGCCAGAAACTCACCGCATGAGTCAGCCACGAGACAGCACCCGAGAGCAACTTCTACCTCTTGCTCTACTACCCCCAGGAGGAAACTCCTAGCCTCCACTATGACCCCCCCCCTCCCCCCCCGGCCCCTCTTGCCGCCCTTGGACCCCCCCAGCACCCCCCCTTCCTACGGTCATTCTTCATTCGACTGCAGGACTCACACAGAGAGGGGCCTGAAGCAGTCGAAGGAGGCAAGATGAAGAAGGTGCTGGCGCGACAGTGCAGGCCAGGATGTCAGCAGCCATAGGTCTACCCATGGAGGCAACGAGCCTCTCGGCAAGGAAGGCACGGTCCCTGCAGAGAAGAGTTGTTGTTCACGTCTGATTGGCTTGGAGTTGACTCCAAAAGTGACTACAGCTTGACCACAGCAAGATCGCGGATACCAGAAGCGCACTACCTCATCCTGCTGGCTTTGTCTTTTCTCGTCTAGACTGGACACCTGGCCTGCCTCGGTGGACACAATGAGTCACGCCTGCCAAGCTTCCTAGGTCTGCTAACAGGGCTGAGGTGGCAATTCTTAGTGGAGGTGAGGTGGCATCCGACACAGTACCTTCATGGGCTTGTGAGGCTTCCACGTGTCGTTATTCGGCAGGGCGCCCTGCTGATACGTGCGCTTCCAGTTGTGATCGAAGTCGAACTGCCCCCCCAGTTTCTCGAGCGTCCAGGTCCGCCATAGCTCCTCGTGGTGTGCATACACATAGAATCCCCTGCTCACCAGCGCTAATCGGCAGGTGTCCCTCGGCCCTAGCAGGCTGAGTATCTCCAGCACAGTTGTATCGCTCAGCACTTTCAAGTTTCCCAGCCCTGTGTCTCGAGTGTTGATGCCCGAGCTGCTCAGGAACATGTTGCCCAGGGGCTGCACGCCATAGCTGTGGACGCCGCGCTCAAGGTGGAAGTTTCGACCACCATTGTCCGACTTCTTCTGCTTGCCTGCTTTGGGCTTCTTCAACGAGCTCTTCTTTCGCTTCTTCGCCTCGGCATTTGCGAGGCTCTCAGCCTGTGCGCCCATCCTGCGTTTCCGAAATACAAGAACGTGTTGGAGTGGCAGTGGAGTTTGTGACCTGCCCCTGCCAGCACCTTTCTGAGATAAGCAGGGAAGCAGGGAGGGTTGATCGGCCGCAGCACTGCAAGAGTAATGGGCGTAAGTCGCGTCCAAAGTACCGACTCGGCAGATTGCAAAAGCAACGCCTCGCTAATCTGCTGAGAGAGTCCCCCGAAGCAAGACGAACTTCGTGCAGAATGTAAGGTAGCTGCCGGATGACTATGAACGAAAGTAGCGCAGGTCCTGAACGATAGCTACGAGAGTGTTCGAATTGACGTTCTTGAAGTTGATGCATGGGGTCAGCATATACACTGGCAAATTTTATTTTATAATCGTTCACTGCTGTCTCATCGGTTGTCAGGTGTACACATAGGTCCTCAGGGGAAGTTTCTGAGGCAGGAGAGAGCGAGAAGGCTGGCAAATGTCTCTATATTCTTAATGACGTTACCTTGAAAGTACATGTGTATCGTTCTCTAAGGCATTGTCAATACTGCTAAGATGGTCCTAGCACTGACGCCACATGTTCTGCAGGACATGGTCAAAGGCGTAGACCCATGCTAGTGAACCACTCTATGTTTAAGCGTGCTTTCTGTGCTTTCTGCCTGTGACTTGGGTGGCCTTATTCGCCTATCATTGACTAAAACTACTGTTCGGGCACTGCCGTTCTCCTTTCTTCACTTAGATGACAAGGAAGTTATACACGTGAGTGATGCAGGCTCTGCAGCACCTCGTCATGTTGAGCGCTATTTAAGAGAGAGAGGGAAAGTTGGTGCCGTGTGTGGCTTCCCAAACAAAGAAAAAAAGGAGCAAGGTGGTTCCGGTGAAGCATGGCCGACGTGGCCGTGCAGCCTCCTGCACGTGTCGCCTTCGTGCTCATCGACGGGATTGGCGATGTGGCACTGCCAGAGCTGCAGCACAGGAGCCCGCTGCAAGCTGCAGCCGTCCCCAACCTCGATGCAATAGCCGCTGCCGGCATCAACGGCCTCATGGACCCTGTGGAACCGGGGCTGGCTTGCGGGAGGTCAGCTGCCCTATGCCAACTCACGATGACGTGGATGATAGTTTGATCTGAGGGAGGGCTGTGTAGGCTTAGGTGGTGTTTTCAGCAAGTAGGAGGCGAAGAGCTCCTTTCTCCTCTCTTTCAGGCAAGCCTGCTCTGAGGCGCTCGCCTCCCGGTATGCTGGAAGTCCATAGGCTTGATTCTATGCGATGTGTGTAGGCCTTTATACTTCAAATATGCTGGCCTGTGCATGAAGGTCGTGTGGCCCAATGGATAAGGAGCTGGTCTACGAAACCAGAGATTGGGGGAAGGGTGCAAGTTTGGAGTCTCAGGTGACAGAAGACGTGGCATGTTTGAACCAGTCATGAACCCCTCCTCCTCCTGCTAGAGCACTCGAATACTTCAGGCAGGATGCACCTAGAGTACAGCAGGGGGGGCATCCCTGCGGGTCCCTCGGGTGGGGGGCATGCAGCCTCCTCAGGCTGCTGCTGCTTGCTCTTGTCCTCCCATCTCCTCCTGTCCTCTGATTGGAGACGTGGGCACCTGGCGTCAACACGTGGCCTCGGGCTCCACACACGCGCGCGACTGCCCTGCGTGCGATTGCCAGGCACGTGCGTTGTCTTCTGGAGCGGAGATTGTTGCAAGTCAGCGCGCATGGGCTCCACAGGTCCATGCCCCCTATCCGTCCCGAGACCCACCCAATGAGGGTGAGGTATGCATCAAGCAGCGTAGGTCCTGCTGCAAGGGCAAGCAGAGGGCCGCATCTCTGCTCTCCCCCCCACTCCGCCCCCTGCTGCCGCTCACACCTCCGTGCATTTCTGCCTGCTGGTGATGATTGTGTGTGTGTGGGGGGGGGGTGGTGGCCGTGAGGGCCTGCAGCGACACAGCCCACCTGTCGCTGCTGGGGTATGACCCCCGCGTGTACTATAGGGGCAGGGGCGCGTTCGAGTCCATGGGGGCGGGGATCGACATGCAGCCCGGGGACATCGCCTTCAAGGTAACCCCCTTGCCCTGGCTCCCTTGCCGCAGAACAGGCACTCTCTGCTGGCTTGCTCTCCTGCGGCCATGCCTGTCTGCTCGCACGTGCTTCGTGCACTCTCTCTCCCTCTCCTCCCACGTTATCGCTCTCTCTGTGATGTGTATGCACGCGCGCGCGCGCCCATGTGGCACCTCCTGACGGGGCAGCGCACGCGTGTTGGTGGATCTCGGGCTGGGGGGGGGGGGGCAGAGCAACTTTGCGACGGTGGACGACGCGACGGGCGTGGTGGTGAGCCGGCGGGCGGACCGCCACTTTGAGGAGCAGGGGCCTGTGCTGTGCGCCGCTCTCGACGGCATCGCCATCCCCGGCTTCCCCCACCACCGCGTCAGCGTCAGGTGCCACGTGCCGCCATTGCATTCGCCGGACTTGACCTCTTATGTATTGTTCCTGATAGTGATGTGTGCGTGCATCTTCCACCCGTGTTCACCGACGAGAGGGGAGTGGCGTATGTGGGCAAGCCAGAGTGTGCGCGGCGACTGACTTGACCTGCCTGTAAAGGTCGAGGTGCGCCTCTCGCAGGAGATCATCCTGCGACACGTGGCACGTGCATGAGGGGAAATGCGCGCTGTTGGTCAGCCAACGCAGCCGGATGTGTTTTGAAAATGGCACCATGCTCGTGAATTTCAGGAGCTTGGATGGGCAGGAGAAGGACGACAAGGCTGACATGTGGCTTGCCGCAGAGCAGCGTTGGGTCCCACTATCTATACTTCTTCAAGGCGGGTGAAGGGCGAGCAACGGGCGACTGGTGGCAGGCAGCAGGCAGCATATGAGGGCCAGGTGGCAGACTGACTGCGGTTCCCCCTGTGCTTTTTCAGACAGCGATATGACTTTTGCGAGGGCGGGTGCAACGGCTGCGTGTCATTACTCTGAGGTAATAGCAGGAAAGGGAACGGGCTCGTGGTCGTGGAAGCAAGGGCAGCCTTTGGGGCTTAGGCTTGAGCCGCATTGCTGGGGGCTTGAGGCTAGGTTTGATGCTCGAGTTTGAGGAGTAACGTCCGAGAGCGAAGCTCGTACGCGCTCCTCTTCACTCTGGGACAGTCGCGTAAAGGGCTGAACGTGACGCTTGCGCGCGCTTCTCTCTGTGCTGTGACGCTCGGGAAGGGAAGGTACGCGACGGAGCACCGCTGCGGCGTTGTCGTGAGAGGGCCCGGGCTGTCGGGAGAGATCTCGGGCACGGATCCCCTGAAGGACCAGCGCCCGCTGCTGGCGGCAGCCGCGCTGGACGGCTCCCCCGAGGCCCAGGCCACCGCGCAGATCGTGAACGCTCTCTCGGACGCCATCCGGGGCGTGCTGCGCGCGCACCCCGTGAACCGCGAGCGGGCGGCGCAGGGCAAGGGCGCCGCCAACTGCGTGCTGCTCCGCGGCTGCGGCATCCTCATTCAGGTGCACTGCGCTCTTGTTGCTGCTGCTGCTGCTGCTGGGGGGGGGGGCTCTGACTTGCGTGATGCCATCTGGTGAAAAGCGGCTGAGGCTGGGGCTGAGGCTGGGGCTGGGGGTTGGGGTTGGGCTCTCAGGGCCAGGGTTTAGAGGTAGGATATAGGGTTTTCGGGTTCGAGGACTCGCATTGAGGGGTTCGAGGGCACGTCCACCTGGCCACTCTTTGGGGAAGGTGTGAAGTGCGTATGGGGGTTGTGGAGGCAGTGATCCAATTGCTATCCAGATTCGCTGCAAGGGCGGTCCTGGGAGGGAGGTAGACATACGGGGAGCCGTGTGGTGAGTGGCACTGGCTCAGAGCCGTCTGCAGGAGAGGGGCGCGGGGCGTTAATCTGCTCTGCGTATGCCGATGTCGTGGCCAACCGGCGCGCGTGAGGGTAGAGGGTTTGAGCTCCGGCATCACTGGCATCTGGAGAAACAGTTTGTTCCTGGAACTGTGGGGGGATGGGAGGACGGAGCAGGTCCGATGACAGGCTTAGCGTCGACTCTGCCGGTTTTGGTACATATCGGCACCCACGCTTCTCGGGAATTCCTCTCCTCCCCTCAGCCCCACCTTTTCCTCTCCAATTTTGGTATGGCGCCAGCTCCTCGTACCCCTGGAGCTCCTCGAGCATCACTATCAGGCTTAGAGTTCGCAATCAGGGTTTCAGTGCTAAGATTCTGAGAGGCAGGCGGTAGGGGCAGGGCTGTCAGGAGCCTGGGAGGCGCGTGCTGGCGCGTCCTGGCGAAGCTCGAGGCGGGTGTCTTTTGTCCACTCGCAGCCGCCAAGCTCCAGCTTCCACCCACCTCAGTTGGCCCCGCGCCAGATCGTATTCCTGTGGGGTTCCCGCTTCTGATGCTGCCGCGTCATCTCTGAGAGCTTCTCTCTCCAAAAGCCGGCAGCCGTGCCGCATCGTGCCCCTCTCCTGCTGGCTGCGCACTAACGCGTGCGTGCGTGTTCGCGTACGTGTGCATGCACAGGTCCCGCAATTCAGAGAGCTGCACGGCCTGAGAGCAGCCATGGTGGCCCCCACCAAGATCATCGCCGGCCTCGGCCTCTCCCTGGGCATCAAGGTCGTTGAAGCGCCAGGCGCCACCGGGGACTACCGCACGCTCCTCTCGTCAAAGGCTGCGGCCATCGCAGACGCTCTAGCAGTGCCAGGTGGCGAGCCCTGGGGGCCAGACGGCTCTGCAGGAATGGGTGCGGTTCAACCCGAGGCAGCCGCCCGCCAGGCCTTTGACTTCGGCTTTCTCCACATAAAGGTGCGTCTCCCCGTCTCTGCCATTGTTGTGTGTCTGTCGTTCTCTGGTCCTGGGCTTTGGGTGCCGCGTTGCAAACGTTCTTGTTGGGAGTTGGGGGCCGGCAATGGCCCTGCTTAGCGTCGGCGTTGCATCCAAGGTCAATTCTTTTTTCTGGTTGATTACCATACTTTTTGGTACTATACATCAATTTTGTTTGATGGAAAAAAGTCGGACCTGTTATTATCTGCGGGGTCGAGCAAATGGTCAGTTTGGTTATTTGGTGGAACAAGGTCACCTCTAAATGCCAGCAGGGACGCTCGTGAGAAGGATGCCTCTGGCCACAACCGTCAGCAAACATGTGAAGCTGCGACGGGTCTGCTCATTTGTTGGTGGAGCGATGCTGTTACTCAAGCAGCTCACGCGACATTCCCAAACCAGCTCAGACTCTGTCTCAACCACCACCGCCTGCCCCGTCCTCGTCATCAGAGCCCTGCATGCAGTTGTACGTGCTAGTTCAATGGCTGGCATCGCTCTGGGCGGGCAATGGCAGGCAATCGACGATGCGGGGCACGACAAGTCAGCGCCGCTGAAGCTGCAGGGCCTAGAAGCGGCAGACCGCATGATTGGCCAGCTGGCGTCGCGGCTCTGGGCGGCTGAGAAAGCGGGCGTTGCCACCTACACCCTGTGTGTCACTGGGGACCATTCGACTCCCGTCCTGTATGGCGACCACTCGTACGAGCCTGTGCCGTTCACCATCTGCCACCTGGCGCAGTACGTGAAAGCCAGGGGAGGGGACCACGCTGTGTCCAGCGTAAGCTTAGAGCCATTCCCGCTGTTCATTGCGAAGGGGGGCAGCGCCAATGGCGGCGGAGATGGCCGGGTGGTACATAGCAAGAGTCAGAGTCTAGGAGCTGCTGATGGACTCCCGGAAGTGCCGGAGGTGCCAGACCCTGTGCTGGTGCACAACAAGCTGGAAGAGGAGAGGCGAGCTTATGCAAAGCTGGCACCGGTGGCCGGCGATAGCGTGTCGTGTTTTGATGAGTTGGCGGCTGCCAGAGGGTGCCTCGGTCGATTCTCAGGGTGTGAGATGATGACAATCATCAAGAAGTTTGCGCCTGTAGGCACAGTTTGAGGCTAGGGTATGGTTGCATCTTTGCCCTACCATTGAGCCGTACCAGTGCTGCTATGTAAACTGCACTCTTAGATAGGACGAGATTGTACATTGAATGTAGAGAGCCAGCTAACCAATTTTCCCAGACTTGTAGCATCTGCCAGATGATGGTCCCAGGCGTTGCAATTTTGCAAAATTGCTGTCTGCTGCATTGGAATAAAATTAGCATGACTGCAATAACAGAATTTGCAGAATATGTCCACATTCTTAGTGGCCATGTGAAGCTTTTGCTAGCACTTATTCATGCACTGACTACTGGAGCAAGACACTCCGGTGCATCTTCACTACGTGTGCAACTTTTATCAATAATAGCCGTAGCATGCACGGCTACGAACTTCATGACCAGTTTTTGACATCAATTGTCGGCGTGTGAATGTCGAAGCCAACACGGCAGTCGACATACTCATCACACACTGTATCACATTCGTGTGTGAGACTGATTTCTGGCCTACTTGGCCCCCTTCATCATAAGATTGGTCAAAAAAGAAAGTCTCATCTCAAAACGGGGGCTCACAGCTCTCCTCGCAAAAGTATACGTTATTCCAACTCAATAAAACGTGCACACAGAAAACTAGTAAATATATTAGAATAAATGAGCTGAGAGCATGCAGAAGTGGAGAGGCTCCAGTTTGCTCTGACACCACCCCCTTGCAGGTATGTACATGCAACTCCCCTGGGAGTTGAGCCCATTGCTTTGTACACACGCCACGCAAGTGGTGGCACAGCCCTCGGGGTGTTGGGCTTGCTGCCAGTAGCGGAGTGGCAGGGCCCCCCCCGCACTTCAGTGCAGAGAGTGGTGGGTTGGCCTGCGTGTCTTTCGCTGGTGGCAAGCCAGACGTGCCACCTGTGAGGTCATCGGTGAGCACGCACACGCAGGGCGAGGGGCCAGGTGTTGCAGCGTGAGGCAGGGGCCTCGAGAGAATATATAGCGGCCCACGAGGCAGGCCAGAGGCCCCCCGGCGCATCTGCCTCAGACTAGCACTCCCCACACACACACACCGTGCAACACCCCTTTGCGGCCCCCCCCACCTTTTCGGTTGAACATCCCAGTGGGCAACCAATTGGGGGGGGGGTGCGTCAAGTCCCCCCCGCACTCAAGTGCGTTCCAGTTGGTGATTATAAGGGGGGGGTGCCAACTCCCCCCCCAAAACTCGAGTGTGTAACCCATTTGATAACAAGAACGGGGGCGGATGCCCCAGATCCCCCCCCAAACTCGAGCATAATCCGGTAACATCAAGCGGGGGGGGTTGCCCCAAGTTCCCCCCCACACTTGAGTGTACATCAGACGGTAAAAAGAAGGGAGGGGGTTGCCCTAAGTCCCCCCCCATACTCGAATGAAGGTAACAAAAAGGGGGAGTTGCCCCAAATCCCCCCAAAACTTGAGTGTACTCCAGAGAATAACATAAAGTCCCACCCCACAATTTTGTTCATATCCCAAATGGTAACATGGAGGGGGGGTGCCCCATATCCTCCCCCCCGCATTGGAGTGATAGTGACAGAATGGGGCGGGCTGCCCCAAACTTAAGTATAAACCCGAATAGTCACGTAGGGGAGGAGCGGAGGTGCACCAATCCCCGCCCCACACTCGGAGTGTTTATCCCAAACGGTAACAAGAAGAGGGGTGGTGGCCCAATTCCCCCCCCCGCTCTTGAATGACGGCAAAAAAATGGGGGGGGATGCCCCAGATCCCCCCCGAACTCGAGTATATTCCAGGTAACATTAAGCGGAGGGGAGAGGGGGTTGCCCCAAATCCCCCCCAGACTCGAGTGTATTCCAGAAGGCAACATAAAGGGGGGGGCTTGCCCCAAGTCCCCTACACTCTGATTAATATCCCAAACGGTATCCAAAAAGGGTGGGGTGCACCAACCCCGCCCACACACTTGAGTGACGGTAACAAAAGTTTCCTCCAGAAGGTCACATAAAGGGGGGGGGGTACACTAATTACCCCCCCCTTAGTCAAGGGTATTCCAAGGTAACAAGAAAGGGGGCCCCAAGTCCCCCCCCATACTTCAATTTATGTCCAAAACGGTACAGGGGGTGTCCCAATTCCTCCCTCGCACTTGAGTGACGGTAACAAAAAGAGGGGGGATGCCCTGATTCCCCATTCGCACTTTAGTGACGGTAGCGAAAAAAGGGGGGGTGCCCCAATCCCCCCCCCGGTACTTGAGTGATGGTAACAAAACGAGGGGAGTTGCCCTGATCCACCCCCCTACACTCAAGTATAACCCCAAATGGTAAGATAAGGAGGGGGACATTGCACCAATCTCCCCCCCCTCCCAAGCTCAATCACACTCCAAATGGTATCATGAAGGGGAGGAGGAGGAGACTCTGAGAGTGCGTGATGGCATGGTGGCGAGGGGCGTTCCAGATGGGGGTGGGGTGAGAGGGGTATGCTGTGTGGGGAGACAGGTGTAAATGCAACTCGTGATGTACTTAGTGGGATTTAAATGTATTCATTGGGCCCATTCTCCCCCTCCCTCCCTCCCTCACTCCCTCACTCCCTCACTCCCTCATGCCCTCCCTGCCTCCTCAGATTCTCTCCCTCGCTCTCTTCACTTTCTCTCTCTCAGCTTGCCTCTTTCCCTCACCCTCTTCTCCCCCCACCC